>RCUC01139472.1:0-74936 GCA_003697995.1 Taxidea taxus jeffersonii
CTAACCGGGCTTTCCTTCCACGCGGCGCCGAATGCTGACGTCACGCCCAGGGCTGTGACGGAAGCCCCTGCCGGGGGGCCTGTTTGGTGTCCTGTCGTCGCGCTCCACTTAATTCCCACATGCACAGAACGTCCGATTCTAAAATGATTCCCTGCAGGGGCTGATATTTCTCGTGTCCTTGAAAGCACCAAGTGGGGGGATTGATTCAGAAAACTCGCTCAGATTTAGAATATAAAAAGGCATGCGTAAGGAGGTAGGCAACAGCGTGAACAGCCACACTTCTAGAAAGTTCTAGGAAGTGCGCAGGGGCAGAGGCGGAGGGTGTAGGAATGGACGGGCGAAGGACCCGGGGTCACGAGACCGTTGGGTAGGCGGAGCCAGCGCCGGGGAGGTTCTAGTCTGTTCTGCCTCGCGGCAGCCGCCCCCTTCCACACGCTCACGCTGAGCTAGTACCCGCGCTTGGAATCGGGTCGCAACCCCAGACGCGCCTGCCGCCTGCCACTGCCTCTGGACCATGGACCCCCGCAAAGTGAGCGAGCTTCGGGCCTTCGTGAAAATGTGTAAGCAGGATCCGAGCGTTCTGCACACCGAGGAAATGCGTTTCCTGCGGGAGTGGGTGGAGAGGTGAGACCCGGGCCGAGGACCGTTGGGGGTGGGAAGAGGGACGGCCGGAGGGGGGAGCTGGGCCGGAGCCGGCGTGGGGCGGACGGGTGAGGAGCTCCGCGGCGAGGGCCGGCCGAGTCGCCGCCTGTTTACGGTTCTCCCTGGCCAGACACTGGAGGCGACTTCGGGGGCTAATGGAGGATCGGAAAGCTTAGATAGTACAGAGGTGGGGAGGAGGAGGCACAGCTGGGTTCCCTCACCCTGAGGTCGTCAGGGGTGTGTTTTGGGCGAAATAGAAATGCCCAGGATTGCATGGGCTTGGGTCCTGTAGACGTGGTGGGGGTGGGGAGCTGCAAGATTTCGTTTTCGCGTGGAGTTGTTTTTCTTGAAATCTCGTGTCCTGCTTAGGTCGCAATGACACACAGCGCTTTTACGCATTACGTCTTTAAATAGTGTTTTAATAATAATTTGCTATAGAGTTGTAATAAAATGGTAATATTAGATTAACTTTGAATTTACAGTGGTCCCTACTGCGTAGATTATTTTGGGAATTGTCTATTGGTACCTCGGTAGTAGCGGTGCCATTACGCTCAACACTTGAAGAAAAATGATTTTTCAAGGACCAGCATGTTACCATGATCTGTTCTTGTTGTCCTTAAATCTAGAGTACTTCGCTACGTGCACGGAATTAATTGCATAGGCATTGTGCCAGGTGCTAGGAAACCGTATAAGTGCAGTTTATTTAGTGATACAGGTGAATAAATACAGAAATTTGTTTTGGTATTAACTGTATGATAGAGATTAATATTCTTCATATTCGGGGAGAATTTAAGAGAGAAAGGGAAATCTTCCCCGAGACGGTTTTTAAAAAAAATCACTACTAGTAAATTTAAATGACACACAAATCGCACCTCGAGGTGATAATAACGACAGTGCAAAGCAATGTGTCTCTTAGAGGTACTACCGGAAACATCGGTCTTTTTATTTTAGTGATATTTTTATAGGGGAAGGTGAACCCGTGATGAACTACTTTCTATACTGGTAAAGTTAAAATCTGTCAGCGTTGTATGTGGTGGTGTTTTTTTCCTCTAAGAAGTTTCTCAATTTTTTTACTCCACTAGTTTTCTAACTATTATAAGATTTTGCGTATATGTTATAAGTGTAAAATTCTGAGATCACTTACAGTTACTGCAGTACCTTAAAAACTGTTTCTGGTCGTTAACAAGAATACCGTTTTTGTAACAGGAAAACCTACAAGATATTAATTTCAGGACTAGGCCTGGATTTTAGTCGGTTTTTCCCTTTTGAATAACTTGATAACCCAAATGCTTCACTTTAGATATTTGTATGTTTTTAATCTTTTTTGTCCATCATAAGAAAGAGCCTACAATTAGGTTGTTTATAAAATTCTAGATAAAGCTGGATGTGTATACCACCGGAAGAAATGGTTGATGCTAAGACTCAACATTATACTGAGTATATACAATGTTTTGTTCCACTGCTGGGGAGGAAAAAGGGAGCTATGAAGAAAAAGCTGAAACAAATCTAAGAACAGTGTAACTTGGGCTGGAGTGATTATGGCTATCTAGAGAATTCCAGTTTAAGGCTTGGAAAATATTTTTTTTAATTTTTTAAAAAATATTTTATTTATTTATTTCAGAGAGAGAGATAGTGAGAGAGAGCATGGGGGAGAAGGTCAGAGGGAGAAGCAGACTCCCCATGGAACTGGGAGCCCCATGCGGGACTCGATCCCGGGACTCTAGGATCATGACCTGAGCTGAAGGCAGTTGCTTAACCAACTGAGCCACCCAGGTGCCCCTAAGGCTTGGAAAACATTGTCAAATGTTATTTCCGGAAAATACTTATGTTTTTTTTGTTTTTTGGGGGGAACATTTCACATATGTGGGGCGCCAGGGTGGTCAGCCGCCTTCCGCTCTGGTCATGATCCCAGGGTACTGGGATCGAGCCCTGGGTCCGGCTCCCTGCTCAGTGGGAAGCCTGCTTTTCCCACTGCCCTTGCCTGTGTTCCCTCTCTCGCTGTGTCTCTGTCAAATAAATAATAAAATCTTTAAAAATTTTCACATAGGTAATCCTTTTTTTTTTTTTTTATAACTTTTATTTTTTATTTTTTATTTTTTTTAAGATTTTTTTATTTATTTGACAGACAGAGATCACAAGTAGGCAGAGAGACAGCGGGGCTGGGGGGGGGGAGCAGGCTCCCTGCTGAGCAGAGAGCCCGATGTGGGGCTCGATCCCAGGATCTTGAGATCATGACCTGATCCCAAGGCAGAGGCTTTAACCCACTGAACCACCCAGGCGCCCCTTTTTTTTCTTTTTTTTAGTATTCCATGTATGTTTTTCTTGTGGCATCCCAAATTTTTGGTTTAAGTATGGGATGAAGCATGTTGGCATGCGTATGTGTAGTGGCAATGCGTATTCTGAAGCTTTCGTTGTCTCTTTAAAATATTTGTAGTCTTTGAGGCTTTTGCTTGAAGTGCATCAATTTCTCTCTGCCTTTATGTCAGCCTTCTTAAGTGCAGGATTATAGGATGTTGGACTGAATATGGAGACTTCTGGGTCCAGGAACATTCTGAGGCCTAATTCTACTATAAGGGCTCTTGAAGTTGAAACCATATCAGACTTGTTCTCTGTTCATAGATTAGTTGTAAGTACCGAGGTTTAGACACTGAAGAACAGTTTGTTTAGTTTATTTGTGTATTTACCAGAATTTTTACCACTGTTTATAGTTTAAAATTTTATTTGATGTTAAGAATTTAACAAATGAAAAGAGAAAAAACGGGAAAAAAAGAATTTGTTTAACGACATTGTTAATTGGACAAAGAGAAGTAAAGAATTGTTTTTGGCTCAGTCTGTGAGGATCCAGGGAGATAATGATGTTTTCAATGAGTATGTTTGGGGTATTTTTGGTTTTCTTTATAGGAAGAAGCGTTTTTTGAGACTATTATTTCATTTTATGGTGATTTAAGATCAGAAGGATCATCTTTGTGTTGTAATCTCCAGCACAGTGCATGGCAAATGGCTTTGCCGTAAATACTTTAAATGAAAGGGAACAGGATGCACTTCTGTTTGCAATGAGTTGAGAACATAGCATGGATGCTATGTTGTACAGGTGAATAATAACTATGGCCCAAAGCAGTTCGAATGTATCAAATTAAGAGAATTATGAATGAGGTCTTGTGTGAGTCCATATGAGAAAGGTCTCTGCACTAGCCCTACTTGGCCGCATAAAAGCCTGTACTGGTAAAGTCCAGTTTGCAGTGATGGGGAGGGAATTAGCGTGTTTTAAATCTTGGAAGCATTAAATGAAATTTTTGTACCTAAAGGTTGGTTTTAATCTTCCGGTAGTTCGATTTTGTAAGTGAGAAACTCTAAATGTACTTAGGAATAACCTTCTTGTGTTCTTTCCCTCGCTATTTTAAAATTTTTTTGAAAAGTTGAAATTTGCAGGAAAATTGAAATACAGTGCAAACATTTTTCTTGCAGTGGTTTCCAGTGCCCTCAGCACCGTTGTTGATTTCTTACAACTCAAGGGTAGTCTCTCTAGTATAGCCACCAAACTCAGGAAACTAAGAATGCTGCATTAATGCTATCTAATTCTCAGAATCCCATGTTGCACTTTATTATTGTAATTTCTAATCTCTATTCTGAAAGAATTCCTCAATGATTCATTGGGTTTCATGACCTTGGCAGTTTTGCATATTACAGGCCAGCTATTTTGGGTAATTTCCCTCAATTTGGGTTTGTCTTAGTTTCCTAAGGATTAGATTTAGCTTAACGCATTTTTTAAAAAGGTTTACTTATTTTTATTTATTTTTATAAGATTTTATTTATTTGTTTGACAGACAGAGATCACAAGTATGCAGAAAGACAGAGAGGGGGAAGCAGGCTCCCTGCCAAGCAGAGAGCCCAATGTGGGCTTGATCCCAGGACCATAGAATCATGACCTAAGCCGAAGGCAGAGGCTTAACCTACTGAGCCACCCAGGTGCCCCAAAGGTTTACTTATTTTAGTGGGAGAGAGTGAGAGTGTGAACCTGTTTGAGCAAGTGGGGAGAGGAGCAGAGGGAGAGGGAAAGAGAGAATCACAAGCAGACCCCAAGCTCAGCCCCAGAGTTTCATCCCACAACGCTAAGGTCACAACCTAAGCCGAAACACCAGATGCATAAGGGACTAAGCCACCCAGGCACCAACATAAGATATTTCTTGGTAAGGTTGTCACTTCCCGAAGTTTTAACATAAGTTAGATTGTTGTGGCTGTGTTTGAAGGTCTCCCTAAATACTTTTTGAATGTTGCATTTTGAAACTTGGGAAAAATATGGTTTAAGAAGCCCTTTGTCTTCATTAAAAGTTCACGCAAAAGGGATGTCTGGGTGGCTCAGTCAGTTAAGCGTCTGCCTTCACCTCAGGTCCCTGGGATCGAGATTCCCCACAGCAGGCTCTGCACTCACCAGGGAGTCAGCTTGTCCCTCTGCCTTGCACTCTGCCCCTCCTTCCTCGTGATTTCTCTCTCCTGCTCTCAAATTTAAAAAAAAATTTTTTTTAAAAAAATATTAACTGCAAAGAACTATTGTTTGATTACTGTGCTATTTTGAAAAGTAGTTTTTGTGTAGATCAGAATTTTAAAGAATTTTGTTTATATGTCTGCTTTCTTATTAAATCATTTTATTTTGCTGAGTTGCAAACTAAGAAATAAGATTTTTTTTTTATATTGTCACATTAAACTGAATGGGGAAAGTGTGCACATATTTCACGATCGGCGCTTAACAATAAATTCCAAACTTTGTCTATTAGTGCGTTCGCTGTTTTAGATTTATAATTTCACTTCACATTGGCTTCATTTTGTAAGTGAAAGACAAGCCATGAGGTTGGAGAAGATACTTGCAGCACATAAAACTGATAGAGGGCTTGTATGCAGAGTTTACAAAGAATACCTGCAGATAAATATGACAGAAAATCTGAAAGCAATAGGCTACTCAGGTGGCCGATAGATAAATGAAAAGGGACTCAACTACAATGAGATATCACTATACACCTATCGAAATTGCTGAAAATATAAAAGATGGATAATAGCTAAATGTTGGCTGAGGGGTGGAACAACTGGATTTTTAAAAAATAATTAATAGAATTCTTATGCACTGCTAATACAAGCATAAATCGGTAAAGGAATTTTGAAGAATCAAATCCATTTCCCGTTTGGAAAACAATATCCATATAAATTCAACATATACATATCTTGGTCTGGAAATTAAACCTACCTAAAATGAATGTAAACATGGATATAACTTTAGTTGTAGAGAATTAATAGCTGAGGGTATTTTGAAGTAGATTGCTTTCAGTTTTCCAGGTGAATATTTCTCTCTCTTTTCCATAAAAGTTAACGGCTTTTTTTTTTTTTTTTTAAGGCAAATTTAGTTAAGTTCTTGTGACTTCCAGATAATGTCGTGGAGGAGTACCCTTAATCCGTTGAACATTTTGGTCACAGGACTGCTGCGTGGGGCCCATTTACTTTAGAGTCTGACCCAAATGGAGCATACGGCACTAATTCTTCATAGTCTGTTTTCCTCCTTGTTTTTAAGTTATTTGTGTATAGTTGTCCTGGAGTATTTGGGAAAGGGCTTACAAGGCCAAGGGGAAGTGTTAATGGGTGGATTGTAGAAGGGATAAAGAGAAAATCTATACTGTGAGGGGCCTATGAAATACAAACAAAGAATCTTTGTAGGTCCCTGTCAGAGGAAACAAACATTTTGAATTATTATACTACGACTTTATAATTATTTCATAAATTGATTATTTGAATTTAAGTGAACTCTTACTAGTAAAAGTTTGGATTCAGTATACCTACTGAATTCTGAACTAACAACTTGTACATATGATTTTTGTCATTGCATGTTTTTCTGCCTCTTCTTCTGGGAATGGGCATAGGGAAGCTATATAATTATGTTTATTAGGCTTGAGGCAAGGAAAGGATTAGATTTTCTTTAACCAGTATGCTAAAAAAAAATAAGTAAAATTTTAAGCTGAAAAAACTTAATATTGAAGCATTCAAATTGAGTTTACTCTTAAAGGTTTGAGAAAGTAACCATCTGAGTATTTGTCTTTTTTTTCCAGTGTAAATAAATGTTGCTTTGCTCAGTGAATGTTAATTTTCTAAACAAATATCTTTTTTCTCATCTTCCTCAAGCATGGGGGGTAAAATACCACCTGCCACTCATAAAACTAAGTCAGAAGACAATATCAAGGTAAGTTATGAATTTCATCTCTATGTTTAGTGGTAAAGTACTATAAGTTTTTAAAGTGCTGCTCTCAAATTACCGCTCCTGTTTTCCTCAGGATCGCTTAGAAACAAGATCTTTGTAAAATTTCTGTTGGGCATAGAGTATCTGGAATCTGATGTAACACTGAGAATTTGGGGTGAATGTGCACCGTGTTTGGGAATAAAAGCTTGTGTGTGTGCCGTGCATGACCTGTGGCTGGTGAGCTCTGTGAATGTGCCTTATGTAGTCTTTTTGCATCTCTGCACCTGGCACAGGGCTTTATGCATTGTGGGTACTTGATTAAAATTTGTGAAGTAAATGAAAAATAGTCCAAATCAGTAATTCTTAAGTTTTTCTATCTTATCACCTGAGGGTTATTTCTGAGTATGAGTCAGCATGTTCGCCCAAAGAAAGGCGCATAATAGATGAGGAGCAGCTTACCGGTAGCTGAAATTTAAATATGGGGGTGGGTGTACCCTTAAGAATGCTTCCTTGAAAGGGGGAGAGTTGGGGCCGAGGGAACAAAAAAGACTTCTGGTGCCTCACGAGAAAGAAAGCAGAAAACAGCCTGCTACATGCAGGAAACCAGCCCTAACAATGAACAGAGGAGGGGATTAATGCGGAGCCAAGCTTACTAGCTCTCTGAGCACTCATTTTAATTTCATTTTTACTTTATTTTTATTTCTGATCCTTCTCCAAAGACCTTTCCCATTCTTTTTTTTTTCTTTCATTTCTCTTTCTTTTTTCCTTTCTTCCTTTCCCCCTTCCTTCCTTCAAAACAAAAATGCTTCCTTCAGAATTCTTATTTCTGCTTCGTGTTTCCACATCTAAATATTTTTCCCCGAGTTTCCTTCCTTCCTTCCTTTTTTTAGAGAGAGAACACGACGGGTGGGGAGAACAGAGAAGTAGAATCTTAAGGAGACTCCAAATTGAGCATGCAATCATGGCCTGAGCCAAAATGAAGAGTCAGACTGAGCCAACCAGGTCCTCTCCCTGAATTTTCTGATTAGTGGTCTTCATTTGATAAGAAAATTAACTATTTTATTTTTTTATTTATTTTATTTTAGAACCCTAAACAAAGTTCATCTATCTGGATATTAAATCAGAAGTTCTATCTTTGAACAGGTGAAGTGAGAGAAGTTAAACAAAAGCCCCGAAAGTAGTTACTCTTATTTTAGAGGAGTCATTTGTCAGAGTTTACTAGTTCCTGAAAGGTTGCTTTTGATAGTATACCTAGATAGGATATTTTGCTATGTGGTAAACACGTATGAAGACAAAATTATATTTAATCTGTCTCTGCTAAAATATTTTGTAAGAAAACATTCTGATATGGAATTACATGCTAAAATGTCTGACACCTTGCACATTGTGGTCTCAATATATATTTGGTAATGACTTCGGGTTTTGATTCTAACTTTTAAGAATTACAAAAAGTAGCGACATAAATAACTGGTTACGTAATTTATACTAATAGAGTTAAATGAATAGATGGAGTGTGCTAATTATGATACATTCTTTATGAAACAGCATTGTTAAATGGAAAGGTCAAAGTGCAGAGTTGTCTTGTATCTGTGTGTTGAGAATATCTAATGGCATACTCCAGAAACCACACTGGTTACTTACAGGGTGGTAAGGAAATTTGGTTTTCATCATGTGTACCTTGAAATTCTTTGAATTCTTATCATTTGTGTATTATAGGTCCTTTTTTCCGTATTTGAAAGTCTGAACTCAGAACCGTTGAAAATGTAAAGAATTTTAGTGTATTTGTTTGTCAGTAAAGCATAATCTGAACAGATGTGAGGCCGTTTATAGTTTGTTTCCCACTTGTGAATGCTTCGACTTTTTTTTTGCAGGGATAGTAATATGTTGATTAGGGAGAGTTGTGGACCACAGAGCCTGTTGAAAGTGCAGCATGAGTATGGGTTATGTATTTGTGTTAGCTTCCTACAATCCAGCATTTTTTAAATTCTAAAACTTGTTTAAAAGGTTTGGAGGAGGGATTGGACCTGTTCTTAATTTAAATAGAGAAATGAAAACAAAACTAAAACAAGTTTACTAAAATAGTATAAGAAGGATACATAAACAACTGAAATATGATGTATGTGAACAGTTTATATATGTTTTTATAAATTAGTATATAAATTGGTGTGTTATTATATACTGAAAGCATTATTTGTCTTCCCTTTGGTAGGAAGAAAAACCAGATAGTAAGAAGGCGGAGGAAAACATAAAGACAGATGAACCATCAAGTGAGGAAAGTGATCTAGGTGAGAAGATGGTGTAGTTAGTTTGTATTTGATAAACTCATGATAAGATCCTGTACTGATTTTTACTAAATTGACTTAATCAGGGCTAATAGAAATGCAACGTGGCTGAACTACATCCAAAACTTAAAGTAGCCACATTAAAAAACTAAAAATTAAACAGATGAAATTAACTGAATATATCTCAACTAACATATCTAAAATACTAACATTTTAACATGTAGTCAGTATGGAAAAATTATTAGTGAGACCCCTTTTTTTTTCATACTAAGTCTTCAAAATCCAGAGTATATTTTACATTTACAGCACATTTCAGTGCAGATGTTAGATGTTACATTTTTGTGGAAATATTTGATGTATATTCAGACTTAATGAAATTTGTAGTTGGGTTACATACCCAAGTTGTCCTAAATAAATGTAAAAGTTTTCCAGTAACTGAATCAAGTACCAGAAAATTATTTTCCTGTTACTGCTTGCATCCATATTGATAAAACCTGTTCATTTTAGAAGAAATGATATGCCATGAGTTTGGTTGTTTTTATTTGGAAGTTCTTAGGTTGCAGAGTGACAAAAATGTTTTCCTAAATTGGGAAGTCCTTTGAGACTATAAATACATATCCCGGTTACTAAATGGACAGTCTCTTAATTCTTAGACTGTCTAAAAGCTAAAGAAACGTATTTGTAATTTTTAAAATTTTGATCGATTGATCTTTGATACTTTAGAGGGGACCTCTTGTTGGCTTAATTAATGATCTTTCACTTTTTGTAAAATATCTTTTTTAGTCTTAAAATTTTCCAACAGTTTTAACTATGATAATATCTCACCATCTCTTCATCCAAAAGCAATTTCTTTTTTGTGTATGAATTAAGCTTTTTTATAGTTAAGCAAAGTTACAAGTTCAGTTCCTATTAAAAGTGGACTGAAGTTTTCCTGTTCGACAATAATTCGAACTTCAGGTTGCTGATTTCAGTTTCATTCTTTTTTTTTTTTTTTTTAAGTTTATTTAATCTGTATACCCACCGTGGGTCTTGAACTCAGAACCCTGAGATCAAGAGTCACATGCTCTTCTGACTGAACCAGCCAGGTGTCCCTCAGTTTCATTCTTTTTTAACTGTCAGCAGAAAACATTCAGTTCACTCTTATTTGCTAAAAACGTCTCTTAATATTGTCTGTTATTTTGAAAATTTTTTCTTATTGAACAGTTGTTTTCCTTTACTGTAGCAAATCACAGTTGTCTGCCATGAAATTTATGACATAACTCTTTTTTCTAGTTTCTTTGCTATTTGGTTATAGTGCTAGCTTTTGAGTTAGAGTCTGCATCAGCATTGTGCCTTTATCTTAATTTATTTGTAAAAATGTATTATGATTTAGATCATCACTATAACTTATGCTATCTCCACAAAATATTTTTTAATATATTACATTGATGTGTAGAATAAAACACTTGAACTGAATCATTTTGTTGATACTAACTAAATCAGTGGTGTGTTTCTGTGTAATACCAGAAACTATGCACTTGCCAACATTTCCCACTACAAGACAGTGAAAAATACCTGAGATGATGCAACAGTTAAAATGAAATGTAATCTTAACAAAACAATAAAGTAGTATTTAATGGGGAAATATTTTACAGTGCATCAGTTTAAATAAATGATCAGTTGGAGTGGGTATAGTTGATTAGTTTTTAAGAGCCCTATACAGCCAGTTTGGACAGCACAGGTCTTACTGTCATTTTCTTAATTTTGGCAGAAATTGACAATGAAGGTGTGATTGAACCAGATACTGATGCCCCTCAAGAAATGGGAGATGAAAATGTAGAGGTAAATTCAGCGGCTTATTTTGTGCTTGTAAGGAATGTGAAGGTCCCACTTACTGCAATGATTTTGTGACATAATTCTGCCAGGAAAAGAACGTACTGAATCTTTCTCTGACTTAAGGTATTTAGGAAAACATTTTACTTCACTGCTTAAAATGTTTGTGAAAGTTCCCATTATGTTTACTCATACTCTGACAATCTCGGAAATCTTTGTTATTTCCTGTTTACCTGCTTTTTCAATTTGCATCTGTTTTAACTACTCTTTAGGTTAGAGTTCACCTAACATTTATATTTAGAAATGAGATTGCTTATTAATGGGATATCTAATATCCCATTGTTTTCCCAAATGGTTTTGTCACAATGGGTACATTTTTACCATCAAGGTAGTGAGAATTGGTTCTTAGATACTACAGTGGTTAGTGGTCTTCCAGAGGGTCGTAACATACATGTAATGTGTCTCTGTGGTATTAAAATGGAATGTGGGAGTATTAAATAGCATCTCTACGGCTCTTTGGGGGTTGGTGATGAACCAAAGGCTTGAGAAACACTGAAATTGTGGAACAATGGTTTAGAAGCTTGGTCCATGTCCTCACCAACACTTGATGCTCTCAGATTTCATCTTTACCAGGCTTATGTGAAATGGTATGCCCTTGTGGCTTTTAATTTGCATTTTTCCAATTTCTAATAAAGTTGAGCAAATTCTAATATTTATTGGTCATTCACAGGTATTTGTGAAGTCCTGTTGTGACTTTTCCGATTTTTCTTCTGGGTTGTCTTTTTTTTCTTCCTGATTTTTAATCCATTTTATGTTCTAGAGACTAACAGTTTGTCATCTATATGTGCTCCACATATTTTATGCTAGTTTGTGGCTTGTCTTCACTTTATGTTGTCTTAGTAAACAATCTTTAGTACAGTTAAATAGATTATTTTTTTATATATTATGCTTTCTTACCTCAAGGTCATAATTGTTGTAATAAATCATTTTTTCCATCTGAAAATTTTATCTGTTAACCTTTAATCTATCTGGCAGCACTATTAAAGAATTGCTTTCCTCACCAATGCCAAAATACACTGTTTCCATATATATATGCCTCACTTCTGGTGTTGTGTTTTTCTTGTCTAATTTTTTTCCATGTACCAATGACACATTGTCCACGTAATGCCTTATTATCTGGTAGGGGGACCCCTAACAATTTAGGAGTATTTTGGCTGTTTTGGTGGCATTTCTTTTTCCATATAAATTATAGAATATTATCAGCCCCGCCCCCAGTTAGACGTGCATTAAATCTAAAATCAAGTTCGGGAGAAGATATAGCTCACTGGTTTGATTAACTACCCATGAATGTGTATCTTTATAATTTTTAGGTGTTTTCTGATGTTGTTAGATAATTTGTTAGCATGTTCTCCGTAAAGATCACTTGCATCTTTAAGAAATATAGGTACTTTTTGTCACTGTTTATTAGGAAAGGAATTTTTAAGAATTTATATATTGTATTCTACTGATGATATATCACTTGACATGTCTAGGTTTATCTGTTAACATGTCTAGGTTATCTGTTTATCTGTATTTGCATTACTTGGAATATATTGGGCATTTTAAATTCTAGGATTAACTTCCTTTAGCTCTGGAACATTTTCATCTAGTGTCTTTTAAATACTGCCTCTTCCCCATTTTCTCAGTTGTCATTCTGGAGTCCTAGTTAGGTATATGTTAGATTTTTTTCCTACTATTGATTACTATTTCTTTATCACTGCTGAATTATGTATCAGTCATTTGGCTGTTGATGTTTGGATTTGAGGGCTTATGTTTCTCATCTTTATGTCTTGCTTTGATTCATTTTAAAGTATACTTTGTTATTTATAATCTCATTTCCTTATTCATTTTCAGAACTTGCCTTTACACATTATAAGCTTTGTCAAACTCTTCCTGGTTTTATTCTTTTATTTTTCCTTTCTCTTGCTCATTGAGGAGGTACCTTGTTTACTTGTGAATGGTGTGGGTATGTGTATTTTGATTGCGTGCACACGCATGTGTATGTGTGTGTCTGACCATGAGTTCTTTGACGTTTCATCTGGAAAAGTTTTTGAGGCCTGGGTAGAAGGTGCATTCCTCCAAAGAGGAAAGTGTTTGCTTCCATCAAACTCTTTGAGTTGGAGCTACCAAGTCAAGGACCACTTTAAATTCTCAGCATGGTTTTTTTGTTGTTGTTTGTGTAGTTACACAAGTAATGGGAATTCCACTGGAAAGCCTGGCTTATCATTATGAGTTTACAGGGGAAATTTTTATTTTCTTCTTGCTAGTTGGCTATACCTTTCTTTGGGACAGGTTTGTTGTTATGCTTGCAGGTATAGGCATTGGTGAGTTCAGATTTATTGGAGGGTGCTGATTAGACAACATGCCTTCTCTTCACTTGAATCTTCTTTCATATGTCCTGCACATTTGAAAATAATTGAAATCATTGCAATTGAAATCAATTGCAATTGAAAGGGTGAAAGCAGATGGATCATTCGGCTCCCATACTGGATTTCAGGTCTTCATTTAATCTCGTTCTTTGAGGATTTCTACATTATTATGTCAAAGATGGCTTCTAAAGTTACTCAGGGCATCAGATGTAACATACTGCCACAAATTGAAGTTATCTCCCTCCCCTCCCCCAATTTAGGTTTGTTAGGTTGTCTTATTATCTGGTAAAATGTGTCTGTTGTTTTCTTCTTTTTCTTTTAAAAATATTTTTAAACTTGTAGAAATTTGTATTGGAATTACTTCAAATTTATTGAGTAACTTGGGGTTAGGTTGAAGTATTCAAAAAAATCTTTCCATGAACATAGTATACATCTTGTGTTCTTTAGTAGAATTTTACTTTTTTCCCTTTTTGAAAGTTTTACATGTTCTTAGAATAGTATCTTGTTCTGTCCTATTTTGTAACTGATTTTTGCTGATGTGGAGGAACTCTTGGTTTTTTATGTTTCTGTGTTCCTGAGGACTTCATTGAATTGTTTCAGTAGCGCTAATAACCCGTCATGTCTTGGATTTACTAGATAAACTTGAAGACAGCTTGGTGTTTCCTTTCAGTTCTTAAACCTGTCAAATCATTTTCTTAATTAGCCAGCACCAGTAATATTTTACACAGTGGTTGGTAATAGAGTAGGTCTTTTGCTTTTTGTTAAAGAAACTACTTCTTAACTTTCCATTTAGGTGGGATGGGATGTTTGCTGTAAGATTTTGTTACTAATGATCTTTGTATTGTCAGCATCTTGTATAGTGCTCTGTACTGTATAGGTACTCAGTAGATGTTTGTTGGAACAAAAGAATGAGACATTTTACTTAAAATTTAAGTCTAACGGGAGCTAGTTGTAGTTACATCTTTACCAGGAGAATTGAGTTTTAGTATTTGTGAAAAACTAGAAAGGAGTTGGTGAGACAAGTGCAGGAACATCCTCCTTAGGTTGGTTGGGAGGGAGGGTAGCAAAAGTCATGTCTAAACTAAAGGGTAGGAAGTGAAATTTATTGTTTAAATGAAAGATTAAAGCTCATCCTGTGTAATTTCTTATTAATCACTTACCATAGTTATCCTCTTGCTCTCAGGAGACTAGAGAATGAATGAAAATGGGGGTTGTGTCTACCCCATCTCTAAGAAAGCCCAAGCTGCTTCCTTCTCTTTTTTTTCTCTGTTACTTCTAAGTTGACCTACAATTTCCCCCTAGATAACCGAGGAAATGATGGATCAGGCAAATGATAAAAAAGTGGCTGCCATTGATGCCCTAAATGATGGTGAGTGATTTTTTTTTTCCTCTTTGCTGTATTCCTATGGTAGTCTGAATATTCTTTTTTTTTTGCCCTGCAGCAACTGTAAAATAGTGGGAAAGTGGAAGGGAACTTAAATTTATTGAATATCTTATACTGGAGAAGAAATTATCCTATTCTCTATCCACCCATTCCCCCCTTGATAAAGAGGCTGAAGTCACTCAGGTATCAATTACCTGGCCTTACCACACGGACACATCCTGATGTGAATGAAAGTCTCCTTTCCTGATTAATCCTGGTGTTTGTCCACTGAGGAGAGGCTTTAAGATAAAGGTGAACGTTTTTCAAAGAAAGTATTATTAGAACAGAGGCTTTTAACTTCTTACAAAGCAGCACCCTTGACACATGATGTCCGTTGCCATAATGTTCTCGTTGTAATCTTTACGTGTTAGATCCTTTCACAGTGGGAGAACGCTGGTAATATAGTAAGCATGATATGTAATCAGTTAACAGTTTGTAAGAACAAATCATTTCTTAGCTTGGGTAGTATGCAGACCCCGTCATAGCTTTGTGGTAGTGTGTCACAATGCCATTGTGGGAGAGCTGCTGTTGTCTAATGCTGATGTGCATTTGGACTTCATCTGTAGACTTAGAAGATGACTAAACTTTTAGAAAGTTCAGTATCAATTGCTGTTCCAAGTTGGCAAATAATTTTTGCTTCTTTTTTTGTAATCTTAACACCTTAGTTTAGGTCATGATCTTATGTTTATGCCATTGCATTAGCCTTAATAGTTTGCCTACCTGAAACATCTATTTCCTTTATTGCTTTCTGTTCACTGTCTCTAGATTATTCTTTCGTAGAACCGTTTTTTATTTTCACACATTCCCTTGCTTGTAACCTCTGACCAGCTTTTTGCATACTTTTTGAAGATCTTTATCATAGCATTAGACCTGCCTTCCCAGCCTTGTTCTCTTCTTTTTGAATATTAACCTTCCATTACAGCCAGACCTCACTGTCCTAGAATTTTCCTATAACTTGTGCTCTGCTGCTTCTTTCTAAAGCTCTTCTTCACCTATTTCAGCTTTTAATTCATACTCATCAATTGATCCCAGCTACTTTCTTCCTGGCCATTCCTTTCCCACACTAATCTTTTAATTTTACTACCACTTAAGATTTCTATTTATCTAGCATTTATTTTGTGTCTTCTATCTACCTGACAGTTTTTTAATGTGCATTATTTCATTAAAACCTCATACTACTCCCTTTTCACAGGTTCATGAATAATTTGAGGGATCAGAGGATTTTGACTTGTGCAGGATCTTACTGTGCCATAATATCAACTAATTGTTTTTGTCACTTGTTTTGGCATATTGTCTTATGTTTTTCAAATTTGTTTTATTTATTGCCTGGCCATTTTTAATGAAAATGAAGCTATTGCGCCATCTAAAAATTCATGTTCTTGTTTTTCCACATTTCTTTCTAAGCCATGTTCATGCATAAATTTAACCTTGTTCTAATTCTATTTTATTAAAGATTTATTAACTTGGGGCACCTGGGTGGCTCAGCGGGTTAAGCCTCTGCCTTTGGCTCAGGTCATGATCTCAGGGTCCTGAGATCGAGCCCCACATTGGGCTCTCTGGTCGACAGGGAGCCTGCTTCTCCCCCTCTCTCTGCCTGCCTCTCTGCCTACCTGTGATCTCTCTCTCTCTCTCTGTCAAATAAATAAAATCTTAAAAAAAAAAAAAAGATGTACTTATTTGAGAGAGAGAGACAGCACGAGCGGGAGGGGCAGAAGGAGAGGGAGAGAGAATCTCAAGTGGACTCCACGCTGAGTGTGGAGCCTGACTCTGGCCTTGATCCCAGGA
Organism: Taxidea taxus jeffersonii; assembly: GCA_003697995.1. Classification (NCBI taxonomy): domain Eukaryota; kingdom Metazoa; phylum Chordata; class Mammalia; order Carnivora; family Mustelidae; genus Taxidea; species Taxidea taxus. The sequence goes on from RCUC01139472.1 coordinate 16,570, forward strand.
CCCTGAGATCATGAGCGTAGCCGAAAGCAAGATTTGGACACTTAATTGACTGACCCACCCAGGCACCCCAGTCTAGTTCTAATTTTACAATAAGTGCGATTTTATAGCACATCCTAAAGGGATAAAACATTAGTATTCTAAGCCAGGGATTATAGATTCAGGCCTCACCTTGGGTTGGAGGGGCAGAAATACAATTAAATACTGAACTTAGAAGCCAAAGTGCCTGGGTTTGAATCCCAGGTCTGGCACTTACCAGCCAGATAAACTTAGAGAAGTTATTCTTTGTCTCTTTTTGTTTCCTCCTCCTTTTTTTTTTCTTTTAAGCAGTTTTTAAAAAAGAATTATTACTGGGGCGCCTGGGTGGCTCAGTGGGTTGGGGCCTCTGCCTTCAGCTCGGGTCATGGTCCCGGTGTCCTGGGATTGAGCCCCGCATCGGGCTCTCTGCTCAGCGGGGAGCCTGCTTCCTCTTCTCTCTCTGCCTGCCTCTCTGCCTACTTGTGATTTCTGTCTGTCAAATAAATAAAATCTTTAAAAAAAAAAGAATTATTACTCATTTGAGAGTATGTGTGCAAGCAGGGGGAGGGGCAGAGGGAGAGGGAGAGAAAATCTGAAGCAGATTCCATGCTGAGTGTGGAGCTTAATCTTATGACCCTGAGATCGTGAGCTGAGCCGAATCTAAGAGTTGGACAGTTAACTGACTGAGCCAGTCAGGCCCCTTTTCTCCTCCATAAGATAAGGTTAATGGTACCTACCTAGTGTATTGAGTCGTGAGGGATAAATGAATAAATATGTGTAATGTGCCTAGAATAGTGTCTGGTACCATTGTTGTTATTAAGGTCCTGGTATTAATAAAGTGTCAGTAGTCATAATTTAAGTCAAACCTTATTAATAAATCTTTAAGTGGTCACGTTACTAATAGCGTCATTAGGCTTTTTCACTTCAGTATATTTATTTAAAACTTAAATGTTCTAGGCAGTGTTTTAGATGCTGGATGTACAGTGAGAAAAGCAAAACAGACCAAGTTCTTTACCTCATGGACCTCATATATTACTGGGGAACAAAACCACACTTATAATTTGATATTGGGTTGTGATAAGCACAATGAAGAACAACAGCTGAGCAAAGGAATAGTCAGTGATGGAAGCTGCATTTTGCAAAGGGTGGTCAGAAAAGCGTATGATGCGGTGAGCAAGCCATGTGAGGACGAGCCTCTGAGACAGGGAAGAACACATACAGAGGCTAACTGGGGGAGCATATGGGGTGAGTACGTGTTCAGGGAATAGCAGAAATTCCTTGAAGCTAAAGTGTAGTGAGTAAAGGGGTAAGAATGGTAGACTTGGAGAAATGAGGTCAGAAAAGCACTTTGGGAGACATACGGGGGAGATACATGGTAGGAAGGTAGTGAGGATAGATCATTAAAGATCTGTAGTAGATCTACAAGATCACTTGTAGACCATACTATGGACTTAAAGTTTTTATCCTTAAGGATGATGGGAAGCCACTGAGGTGTTGTCGTTGTGAGGTGTTTCTTGTTTTTGTTCTGTTTTTGAATTGGAGATCTTCATCAAGAGATGCATTTACTTTTGAAAGGGATTATTTTTGCTATTTTATGTAGATCAGATTCTAAGGGCAAATAAGGGTACATTCATTACAGAAGAACTCAAAATGAGTTGATGTGCCAGAGATACACTAAAGAAAATGCCTGAGAGGAAAAATAAGGGAGCAAGGAGAGCCAGAGGAGTTTGGAAGTCACTTAGACCGTCACGTAGGTCTCTACCTCTGTATAGGAGAAATCTTCAACTAGTGGTATGTTTCTAAAAAGTCAGAATAAGCCAGAGTTGCCCACTAGAGGATTTAACAGTCTCAACGATAAAGGACCAGTCTTGGTATCCTAGCTGTACTTAGTCATTAGCTCGGAGCAGCTTATGAAGTGTAGCCTTGAGCACAGAACATGGGGTGTTCTCAGTCAGCTGTTACCCCCAAGGAGAGCTAGGGTGCATTTTGGTGATCGTACAAAAGGATTGCAAGTGGGTGCCTGGGTGGCTCAGTGGGTTAAGCCTCTGCCTTCGGCTCAGGTCATGATCTCAGGGTCCTGGGATCGAGTCCCACATCGGGCTCTCTGCTCGGCAGGGAGCCTGCTTCCTCCTCTCTCTCTCTCTGCCTGCTTCTCTGCCTACTTGTGATCTCTCTCTCTCTGTCAAATAAATAAATAAAAATTAAAAAAAAAAAAAAGGAATGCAAGAAATTGAGTCCAGGTGGCCAATAATGATGGCCTGGATTAGGGCAAAGGTTCCCAGATTTTCTGTTTACAGTGCTTTTTCAGTCCTGATTTTTTAACAGAGCTTTTAAGCCGAAAGAAAGGCCGTAAGGTTTCATTGATAATGTAGTTAGTCCAAACAATTTAATAAGGATGTTGTACCAAGTTAATGATTGGAAAATAATACACAAATTGAAAGAACATATTTAATCTTACCCTTTTTTTTTTTTTTTTAATTTTATTTATTTGACAGAGAAAGAGCGATCACAAGTAGGCAGAGAGGCAGGCAGAGAGAGAGGGGGAAGCAGGCTCCCTGTTGAGCAGAAAGCCCGGTGCAGGGCTCGATCCCAGGACCCTGAGATCATGACCTGAACCGAAGGCAGAGGCTTAACCCACTGAGCCACCCAGGCGCCCCTAATCTTATTCTTAAGCAACAGTTTTTTTTTTTTTTTAAGATGGATTATTTATTTATTTATTTATTTATTTGACAGACAGAGATCACAAGTAGGTAGAGAGGTAGGCAGAGAGCAAGGAGGAAGCAGGCTCCCCCATGAGTAGGGAGCCTGATGCGGGTCTCCATCCCAGGACCCTAGGATCATGACCTGAGCCGAAGGCAGACACTTAACCAACTGAGCCACCCAAGCACCCTGTAACAGTATTTATTTTCTTTCTTTTTTTTTTTTTTTTTAAAGATTTTATTTATTTATTAGTTAGAGAGAGAGCGAGCACAGGCAGACAGAGGCAGAGGGAGAAGCAGGCTCCCTGCCGAGCAAGGAGCCGGATGTGGGACTCGATCCCAGGATGCTGGGATCATGACCTGAGCCGAAGGCAGCCGCTTAACCAACTAAGCCACCCAGGGGTCCCAGTATTTATTTTCTAATAAGATGCATATATATGTGGGGCACTAAACAACTTACCAAATCTTGGTGTTCTGTTGGACACTGCCACCTTCATTTCCTGTTCCACATCTTTTTTTCTGCAGTTCTTGCTTGTTTTTGTTTTTGTTTTGGTAACAACCAGTAAGAACAGTTTTTCAAAGATCCCATCAAAAGGAATGTAATGGTGCAGTGTTGAAGCTGTGATCTCTATCTAGCAAGCGAATAGTTGAATGAGTGCTAACGAACTGTCCTGTGGCCCTTCGGTTGTGGTGTGGAAACTTCAGGACTAGGGCGAGGAATGGTTTGATTCTTCTTCTTTTTCTTTTTTTTTTTAATACAGACTTATTTATTTGGGGGGTGGGGCTGTGAGAAGAAGAGGTAGAGAGAACCTCAGACAGACTCCCTACTAAGTGTGGAGCCCAACCGTGGGGCTTGACCTCAGGATCCTGAGATCATGACCTGACTGAAATCAAGAGTCTTGGATGCTTAACCAACTGAGCCCCAGGAATGCTTAGATTTAGGTATATTTTGAAAGTAGAGCTAAAAGGATTTAAGTTTTAGATTGGGGAGTTGAGAATGACTCCAAAATTTGGGTGTTGATGTAGATCAGGAGTTCACCAAATTACAGCCTCCTGTTTTTGTAAAAGTGTAATGGAACGTGGCAACACCCATTTGTTCCGTGTTGTCTGTGGCTGCTTCCCCACTGCAGTAGTAGAGTTGAATGCTTATGATTGTTACAGTCTGCGAAGCCTGAAATAATTGTGTGGCACTTTCCAGAAAAGTTTGCTAACCTCTAAACTAGACTGAATGGAAGAGCCGTTTATTTAGTTGGTAATAGAAGGATGAGAAAGAGATTTTAGAGATAGGATTGGAATTAAGAGTTCAGTTTTTAACAAGGTAGAGGTGAACTGCCTGTTAGACAGTCAAGTGTAATAATTTGTAACAGGCTTCTGTAGTAGTACCTAATAAGACTCTGTCCTTTGCATTGTTTTATGAGTTCTGCTAAGGTCCTTTACAGATTTACCAGCTGGGTAAATGTATTTTCCAAAGTGAACTGTGCCATTTACTTTAAAATTCTGTGTTTGTCTTGCCGCCACCCCCCCAGGTTTCCTGTGTTCAGGACTAAGACTTCATGCAAAGAACTATTCTAATTATATAGTATGTTTTATTTGTTAAATGACTTCACTAAGGCACTTATGCACAAAGAAGCTAACTGTGAGAGTAGGATGCAATAAATGAATTTAAAATGGGGGTTACAGGCTTTTCATGAATTCTAATTTTGTTGAATTTTCCATCATTCCTGTGAATTCAGACAGTAATTTTTTAATCAAATTTAGTATATTTCCTTTATAAGTTTAATTTTATCCTTTAACTTTTGGATAAAAGAGAATTAATGGGATAAAGCTGATTTCTCTTTTATCCTTTTATTTTTTTCTTAACTCTAAAAAAAATCATGAGTCCTACTAAGAATGTGGTATTCTGTTAGGGAATTATGTATCCAAAAATTCTCTCTCTTGAGTGATTTATCATACAGATATGGCAAGACTTGCTTTGAAGAGCTACTTTTTGGTTGTTGTTTTTGTTTTTTCTTTTTAAGATTTTATTTATTTAGAGAGTGTGTGTGGGAAGCAGCTGAGGGAGAGGGAGAAGAGAGTATCCCAGATAGACTCTGAGCTGAGTGTGGAGCCCAATGGAGGGCTTGATCTCAGAACCCTGCAGTCATGACCTGAGCCAAAATCAAGAGTCAGACTTAACCAACTGAGCCACCCAGGCGTCCCTGAGGAGCCGTTTTCATATTTTAATCTAGAATAAGTCTTTTCTAAAAATTGGACTAAAAGAAGAATGTGGAAGACTAATAGGGTAAGGGGTCAACTTTTTTTTTTTTTTTAAGATTTTATTTATTTGTCAGAGAGAGAGAGAGAGAGAGAGAGCAAGCACAGGCAGACAGAGAGGCAGGCAGAGGCAGAGGGAGAAGCAGGCTCCCTGCTGAGCAAGGAGCCCGAAGTGGGACTCGATCCCAGGACGCTGGGATCATGACCTGAGCCGAAGGCAGCTGCTCAACCAACTGAGCCACCCAGGCGTCCCGGCGTCAGCATTTTTGTTAATATTTTTTATTCTTTATTTCTCTACTTGTTTTACTTCAGGTGAACTACAGAAAGCCATTGACTTGTTCACAGATGCCATCAAACTAAATCCTCGCTTGGCCATTCTGTATGCCAAGAGAGCCAGGTGAGAGCTATAAACAAAAAAGAATCCCCTCACGAAGAATTTGTGCTCATTTATTTAAGTAGAATTGCTTCTGTGGTGATCCCAAAGGCATTTATTGTTTGAAATGAACACTTTTTAATATCGCACTTATTTTTTTAGTGTCTTCATCAAATTACAGAAGCCAAATGCTGCCATTCGAGACTGTGACCGAGCTATTGAAATAAATCCTGATTCAGCTCAGCCTTACAAGTGGCGTGGGAAAGCACATAGGTAAACAACAGAATTTCATTATTGTCAGAACCTTAAATTTTTAAATCCTTTTTTTTTTTCTTTTAGATGTTATTTATTCGTTTGACAGAGAGAGACACAGCGAGAGAGCGAACAAGCAGGGGGAGTGGGAAAGGGAGAAGCAGGCTTCTCACTGAGCAGAAAGCCTGATGTAGGGCTTGATCCCAGGACGCTGGGATCATGACCTGAGCCCAGGGCAGACGCTTAATGACTGAGCCACCCAGGCTCCTTAAATCTGATGTTTTGATATGCTTTAAAAAAAAATGAAATTGGTTAAGGATTTAATTTCAAAGTAGTATTTGCTTAATATGAAGAATTGAGAGACTATAAGGAACAAATAAGAAAATAAAAATTACTTTCTTTCCTACAAAGAAAACCATTATTTAAGAGTTTTTGACCACAAATAGCCAAATTTAAGGTAAGGATCAAAATTGTTTCTAAAAAAGAGCCTAGCCTTACAAATTTTCTCTTAGTTTTAGGTTTTCTTTGTGTAACCTAACATTAAATAACTGATATGTTATAGAAGAAGGAATGCCTTATTTTCATACGACTTTTGTTGTTGCTAGGTCACCTGGAAAATCAGAAAAAGGGGACAGTAAAGAGGTGAATTTATCTTAGGGTTAGTCATCATTCCTAGAAATTAAACTTAATGTTAAACAAGTGGGTATTGGTGACTTGAGCATGAGATGTCCAGTGACACTTAGGTGTTACATGGATTGGAAAGGTGTTGTACTTCAAGTATGGATGGAAATGAAGATGGATATGCTTGGGACAGCTTTATTAGGTTACTCAAAAGGAGCTCTAGTGATTATGAAGACACATGTCAAAGATAGAGGTGAAAGGTTAGAAAAAGATATATTACTGCTCTGGAGGTCAGAAAGGTCATGCGTTATGGTGTGACCCCAGTAGTCTTTGAGTGTTTCTTTGCTGCCTTTTTTCTTTTAATTAATTAATTTATTTGCCTTCTGGTACAGGGTAGCATGAGCTCATCTTATGTTTTTATTGTCCCAGACTAAGAATTAACCACTTCTCAAAGACACCAGCTTTCATTTTTGTGAGCATTATATTTACAGAAACCAAAGTTTGGCCATAGGTGTGTTTGTTGCCTGTGATGTATCAATATTTCTGTTATTTCAGTGAACAGAATTAGAAAATAAGTTTTTTAATTTTTTTAAAAGACTATTTATTTGAGAGAGCGAGCGAGCATGATAAGCAGAGGGGTGAGGCAGAGGAAGATGGAGAAGCAGACTCTGCTGAGCAGGGATCCTGATGTTGGGCTCCATCCTAGAACCCCAGGATCATGACCTGAGCCAAAGGCAAATGCTTAACCAACTTGAGCATCCCAGATGCCCCAGAAAAAAACATTTTTTTAAAATAATGATTTTAGGGGACCTTATGGAATCTTGAGTTTGTACTGATATATTCAATTAAAATTCAATATTAGTATTTTTTTCCTTTCGCATTTTTTTTTTAAGATTTTTATTTATTTATTTGACAGAGATCACAAGTAGAGAGGCAGGCAGAGTGGGGTTAGGGAGCAGGCTCCCTGCTGAGAAGAGAGCCCGATGCTCGATCCCAGGACCATGAGATCATGACCTGAGCCGAAGGCAGAGGCTTAACCCACTGAGCCAGCCAGGCGCCCCAAATTTTATTTATTTATTTTTTAAAGATTTTATTTATTTATTATTTGACAGGCAGAGATCACAAGTAGGCAGAGAGGCAGGCACAGAGAGAGGAAGGGAAGCAGGCTCCCTGCTGAGCAGAGAGCCGGATGCGGGGCTTGATCCCAGGACCCTGGGACCATGACCTGAACCGAAGGCAGAGGCTTTAAGCCACTGAGCCACCCAGGTGCCCCTTCCTTTTGCATTTTTTTTTTAAGATTTTATTTATTTATTTGACAGAAATCACAAGTAGGCAGAGAGGCAGGCACAGAGAGAGGTAGAGGCAGGCTCCCTGCCGAGCAGAGAGCCCGACGTGGGGCTCGATCCCAGGACCCTGGGATCATGACCCAAGCCGAAGGCAGAGGCTTTAACCCACTGAGCCACCCGGGCGCCCCTTCCTCTTGCATTTTTAAACACTATTCTTCTAGACTAAAAATCTTTATCCACATATATTTACTTGTGTTATTCTGTGATAACATCAAATTGGTTTACAGTCCCATCAAAATAATATTCTAAGTAAAGTTGAATGTTTTTTCATGTTTGTTTATTGCCATGTTTATCCTTAGAATATATCCCACTTAAGATACACAGTCAAAATACTGGTTTTTTTTTTTTAAAGATTTTATTTATATTTATTTGTTAGAGCGAGCACAGGCAGACAGAGAGGCAGGCAGAGGCAGAGGGAGAAGCAGGCTCCCTGCCGAGCAAGGAGCCCGATGTGGGACTCGATCCCAGGACGCTGGGATCATGACCTGAGCCGAAGGCAGCCGCTTAACCAACTGTGCCACTCAGGTGTCCCTCAAAATACTGTTTTAAAAGTTATGTGACTTTCGGGGTGCCTGGGTGCCTTCGTCAGTTAAGCGTCCTGAATTTTTTTTAAAGATTTTATTTGTCAGAGCGAGAACAAACTAGAGGAAACGAGAGGCAGAGGGAGAAGCAGACTCACCACTGAGCAGTTAGCCCAATGCAGGACTCGATCCCAGGACCCCAGGTCATGACCCGAGCTGAAGGCAGGTGCTAAACCAACTGAGCCACCTATGCGTTCCAGATGTCCCAAAACTTGATTTCAGCTCAGCCGTGATTTCAGGGTCATGGGATCAAGCCCTGTGCAGCCAGCTTTGGATTCTCTCTCTCCCTCTCCCTCCCACCTAAGTGCATACTCACTTTGTCGGTAAATAAATAGATAAGTGTATGTATGTATATGTATAGGTTACCTTTTTTTCTACATGCTGCGGGCTCAGTGTGATAAACTGATTTTACTTTCTTTTCTTTCCCTTCCCGTTTGTATTCAAGTTTAGGGGTTGCTTTATTTCTGTTTCTTCTGGCTTAATTTTCTTCTTTACATATGTAAAACATTTGCATATTTAATGAGTCAAAACTGAGTTGACAAGTATACCCAGAGAAGTCTCATTTCCATTGCTATCCCCTCTACTCCATTTTTACCTTCTCCCACCAACCTTTAGTTCCCGATTTACCTTTTCTCTTCTTTCAATAAAATGTGCACACATGTAGTGTATGTTATGTTAATCCTGTTTTTAAAGAACTGAGATTGTTGAATGAGCTTGAAAATTGTAGTTCTACATAATTTTTAAAATTTTTATATTTTGAATTAAGTAATTTTTTAAGTTTTTAAATGTTTTTTTAGAAAACCTCTTTATAGTTGCCAAAGAGGAAGTTAAACTCCCAAGCTTTTATAGAGTAGAACATAATAATTGAATTGGTTTGTGAAAATTTATAGTTCATATATTTTAACTTTTAAAAAGAGGTTTAACTTTAAACCTCTTCTGTAACAATTCCTTTTTTTAATAAAGAAGAATGACCCCATCACATCAGTGGATATGTATAAAAGGCCTCTAAAATTAATATAATCTGTTTCAGACTTCTAGGCCATTGGGAAGAAGCAGCACATGATCTTGCCCTTGCTTGTAAACTGGATTATGATGAAGATGCCAGTGCAATGCTGAAAGAAGTTCAACCGAGGGTATGTTCAAGTAGGGAGAGGGAATGTCATTACTGTGGTGCCCTGTAGCTCTAGTACTTAGCTCCTGGCAGTAATTTACCTGCAAAACAGATACAAAGAAAGAAATGTTCGGATATTTCCATCTGTAAGTACTGAGTTTGTGCTGAACTCAGGTAATGTCAATAGGTTGTCACGCCTACTTCTCATGCTGCATTACAGCAAGCTCTGTTACTTGTCGTCTGCAAGCCTACAGAAGTGTTATAACCGCAAATTTAGAAATGGAAGAGGGAGCTTCAGTCAGGTTTACAGCATGGAAAGAAATAGAAAACCTAAAACGTGACCCAAGGTTGTGTCTGGTCTGCCCTTATTTATCATAGGTCTATACAGCCACTGTGTAAAGCTTGAGGGCCTTGTGGGAGTTAGCAAGTTTCACCCTTTTTAAAATGATAGTATTGACTTCAAAAGCTCTAGAATACTCTGTTTTAAGGTAATTATTATTAAAATAATTTTAATGCATTTACATGGCAAGTTCTTCAGCTTTGTGTGGGGTGTTAATACTACCAAGAATTTATTCCTAAAGGTTATAAGGTATGGAAACCTTATTGAATTTAACGTATCTACAGTCAGAGACTTTCTGATTTCTTTTTTCCTCTCATAACAGGGCTAACTCCAGTAAGGTTATGATGAGAGACGGCCTGAACCTAGATTCTTAAAAAATAATGATAAACAAGCTGAAGTAATAATTAAATATGACTGTCTTACATTTACTTTATTTTGTGAATAATGGATTCCAGGTACTTGGCTCAGGCTATGTGCTAGTTCCTGATACATATATTATCACTTAATCTTTATAACATTCTATGAGACATAAGTGTTTCTCTTCCCTGGCCCCCCTCATTTTATGGATGAGAAAACTTTCAGTGTAGTTAGACTGTGGCAAATGACTGACGTGTGCGTTTCCAATCTCTAGATTCCCTTGGCCAGTATCTGGCAAAAATTGTGCAGTTTGAAAACTTGTCGTCCTTGCAGTACTTTTTTGAAATTTATAACACTTTTAACTTAACATCTCAGCCTCTTTCCTTTATTTCAAAGTGGACTTGTTAAAGTGTGAGTTATGTAAGGTCTTTTTCTGTAAGGTAAACGTGTCACTCTTCAGAACTGTTTGTTGAACTCAACCCCTCTCCACAAAGAAAAATGATCTTTAACAAAACTGGCGATTTGGGTTGCCCTTATTCAGCTTTTAAAGAAAACATTTTTTCTGTGGCTTTTTTCCCCTAGGCCCAGAAAATTGCTGAACATCGGAGAAAGTATGAGCGAAAACGTGAAGAGCGAGAGATCAAAGAAAGAATAGAAAGGGTTAAGAAGGCTCGGGAAGAACATGAGAGAGCCCAGAGGGTAAAGTTTCTGTAGCTAAACCATTAAATGGGAATAAAGTAGATTAGAATTTGAGGATATCATTTTAATTCCTGGCTTTTATTTAATGCTGGCTTCAGTTATGTAGGGTCATACTACTTAAAGAGTTTTTTCCTTTCCTTCGTTATTTCCAGTTTGTAGAGATGTTTTTGTTCTTAAATTCCTAAGTGAGCTTGCATATCACCATTTTATATTATATTCTTGTTTGTGCCCTCCTAAAATTGGGGAAATTTTTTGGTCAGGTAATTAAAACTTGCCAGTATTACTTGTTTTCTTGTGGATGCTTGCCCTGATTTGTTGAGTTTTAGGATTCCTCCTGCTCCAATAGTGAATTCATAGCTATTTTTTTATTTTTTAGTCACAAAGTCCTAAAATTTAGAAAAAAGTTGTTAATTCATCCACAATATTGTTACTGTTCTTAAGGTGTTTCTCCTTGGTTTTTTCCTGTATTAGCTTTCTGCATTTTAATGCTATCAGTTTTCATCTACTACTTTTTTTCTTTTTCTTTTTTTTTTAAGATTTTATTTATTCATTTGAGAGCAAGAGAGAGATAGAGTGAGAGAGCATGAGAGGGGAGGGGAGGTCAGAGGGAAAAACAGACTTCCCATGGTGCCGGGAGCCCAATGCAGGACTTGATCCCAGGACTCCAGGACCACAGCCCGAGCCAAAGGCAGTCGCCCAATGAACTGAACCACCCAGGGACCCTCATCTAGTTATTTCTAATATTGTCAAATAAAAGGATATAAAGCTATATTATAATTATATAGCATTATTTCCTAATTTTTTGTCATTTAATATTAAATATTAATACTTTATAAAGTCCATAGAACTAATTGATAATTATATGGAATGAATTTAGTAAGATATAAAGTTAATGTTAAATGCTTTTAAAGCATCATGCTTAGTTTTTCAGGTTATAGTTACTGTATTCAGAAGTAATTTTTACATTTTATATATCCTTGATGAGTTCATAACTAGTTATGAGAGAAATTTATATATATTTTCTTTTACTTTGCTGACAATAACAAATTTGTAAACCCTGGTTGTGTTTGTTAAGTTATGTAGAGAAAGTATGGAAAAGATGAAGTTGGGAAACAAAAGTCATTGGCAGTCATAATCTAACTGTGTGCTTTCATTTTGGAGTTTAACAACATTTTAGAATTTACACTTTGCATAAGCATAGACACTGTGAATTGCTTTCCAGGTGTTTTTTTTTTCCCATTCCTTCTAGAAGTAAAACACTACTTGGTATCATTACCAAAAGTAGTGCTCATTGACAACCTCGCTGGAAAATTTTGAAAGGGGGTTTGGGGTATATGTCCTTTAGCTCAGTATTGCCGTTTGAGATTTGTCATTCTCTTAAGTCCTTTGACTAGCTGAAATTTTTTATATGGTTTTGCATGGGTAGGATACGGGTAGACCGTAGACTCCCCACCAGCACCACACTGTATGATTTCTTTATTTCTTTGTATTAAAGGAGGAAGAAGCCAGACGACAATCAGGAGCTCAGTATGGCTCTTTCCCAGGTATTTTAAAAGAAAATTTAAAACTATTAGGATTGTAAATAATTGGAGAATATTCTGATTTGGGGACTCAAATATGTCTATTAAGTTTAGGGCTATTAGTCCGTGGAATACTGAAAAGCCTTTAGAATATTAGCCTCTAGAAAGTTTGAGTCTCCTGTAAAGGTCGTATGTTAGTAGAAATACAGTGTATTATTTTCCTCATGCTTTGAGCAATATACATTTTTATAATAGTTAACATTTAGTGAGGTCTGAGCATTGTATTTTTCTAAGAAACTGTGAATTGATTATGATGTATTTTAAGTATTTCTCAATTGTCACAATGGGATTTTATTCTGTTACACATTGATATTCATGATATACTAGGTAGAAGCACTATAGTGGGATTATTAAACATAAAAAATGTTAGGGTCTAGTGTAAAAATAAATACAAGCTCTTTTTTGTAAATGTCAAGTGATTAGAAATAACTAGGGGGACAAAGCCTTTGGTGATAGCAGAGGCCTAGCTTTATGATACAAGTAGAAGAGCAGTTAAAAAGGCACTTGAAGAACAATTTTTGAATACTTCCTAAATGAGACATTGTGAAATTTAAAGACCAGGAAGAGATTTTTGTAAAGTTTTAATTCTGATGGGGAATCAGCTGTTTCGGTAGTAACCACCTTTCTCTGAAGGAAGGTTTACAGAGGCATTTATACACCCCTTGGTGGTTATGTGCCACTAGCTACAACATAAATTTACATGGGCAGAGGCTAGAAAAGATAGCCTTTATTCTACAAAGGTCATGTACCAAGCAACTTTAAAAAGAAAGAATATATATTGGGGATGACTTGACGTTTGAAGAAAAAAGCAAGAAAATAAATTGCAGTTCATAGTTTACATTCTCCTTAAAATAGAAATAATCTTTTATCTAGTACCTTTGCTTTAGAAAACAACCACTAGTGTAGATTAGTACTAGAGGTAATTTTTTGTTATATGGGGTTTTTTTGTTAATAATTTTTTTTAAGATTTTATTTATTTGACAGAGATCACAAGGCAGGCAGAGAGAGAGAGAGGAGGAAGCAGGCTCTCATTGAGCAGAGAGTCAGACCCGGGGCTCAATCCCAGGACCTTGAGATCACGACCTGAGCTGAAGGCAGAGGCTTTAACCCACTGAGCCACCCAGGCGCCCTCAAATTAGAACTTTAAATTGAAACAAATAATACTAGAGAATGTGAAAATTCGATGACAAAGATGATTTATTAGACTTTTTAATTTTGTAATTCCAAGGGATTGGATTGTTAGCTTTCTCTTTGTTTTAAGGTAAGGTTAGTAGTTTTTTAAACAGCTTTATTATTAGGAAAAAATAAATCCAGAAGGTAGCAAAGTTGATTTACAGCCTTATTTTTTAAGAGAAAATTTGAAGGTAAAATTACGTCCTGTTACATCTAGTTCGAATGTTCAGACTGCTTTGTGTTTAATAGCCTCCTTGTTCTTGGCATGTGCATGTGTGAGTGTGCGTGTATGATTTTCATCAGAAGGAAATAGTCTGCTATCAGACGACTCGAAAATCTGGTTGGTGTCTGAGCAGTTAATTCATTGATTCTTGCAGGTGGCTTTCCTGGGGGAATGCCTGGTAATTTTCCTGGAGGAATGCCTGGAATGGCAGGGGGGATGCCTGGAATGGCAGGAATGCCTGGGCTCAATGAAATTCTTAGTGATCCCGAAGTTCTTGCAGCCATGCAGGTAAGACTTGGAAGAATGAAGTTGGGCTTTGTATCACTAAGGCATTTCTTTCATTCATTCTATGTGTAAAGACAAAGGTTACTTGTTAGCCATGTTTTACTTATCTGTTAGCAAATAGGTGATTACGCAGTCAGACCATTCATTTTTTTTTTCTTTTTTTTCCCCCCAGAATGAGTACCTGAGGTTATTAAAAATTGGTTTCGAGTATTTTGATTATATCCAGCTGTCCTTTTCTAGTTTGATTATATCCAGTTTCCTTTTCTTTATTTATGTCCCAAGTTTTTATTTAAATTCTACTTAGTTAACTTACAGTGTAATATTAGTTTAGGAGTAGAATTTCATGATTCAGTTGTCCTTTTTATCAAAATTGTATATGCTTTTTCATTATCTAGTTAAAGTGATGTAATTGGCATTTGACTTTAAAGTGCACATTAGTAATATTTATACTCTGGGGACTTGTCCAAACCCCAGTTAACTTGGCTGTGATAAAATTGTCAGTCTAAATAAAGATCTAGGATTTCAGATACTAAACTTGTAAAACCATAGAAGTCTTTTTTAAATGCTACTAGAAACCCACTGCCTTTCTTTGCAGGATCCGGAAGTTATGGTGGCCTTCCAGGATGTGGCCCAGAACCCAGCCAATATGTCGAAATATCAGAGCAACCCAAAGGTTATGAATCTCATCAGTAAATTGTCAGCCAAATTTGGAGGTCAAGCATAATGCCCTTCTGACAAATAAAGCCCTTGCTGAAGGAAAAGCAACTTCGATCACCTAATGGATGTCGCAATAATACAAACCAGTGTACCTCTGACCTTCTCATGAAGAAAGCTGGGGTGCTGTGAAGAGAGTCCCTACCCCTCCGCTCCCTGTGCAACTGAAACATTCTACAATGGTTTGCCATTAGGGTATTCATTCAGATAATGTTTTCCTACTAGGAACTACAAACTTTAAACACTTTTTAAATCTTAAAAAATATTTAAAAACATATTAAAAGGGTGTGTTAGAACCTACATTTTTCTTTACTAATCATTTCAGTTTTTTTCCTTTGAATTAGTTGGGCAAGGAAGATATTTCAGTGTGGAAGATTTATTGCTCAGTTATAACGAGTGAAATGAAGGTTTATTGGTGGGAGGCAAATAATACATTAAAATAGATGAAGCTTGAGTTGGAGATACGGTTTCTGAGGCATTTTGACTTGTCTTTTTAAATGCTTTATTTTTTAAACACAATTTATTTTGATAGAACTATTGGGACCACCAGTATTGCAGTCGGACCTGGGTAGGGACCGGAAGTGCTTGGCAGGGCAGCAGCAACCTTAATCCTTTTATATAGTGTGCACCCTTGTGCAGATGCATTTAAATCTTACACTGTGGTGAAGGGATGATTTTTATAATGCTGCAGTAGACTTGGATTACTTAGCTGTGTTCTTGTCTGATATAGAAAATAAATGTTTTGCATTATTTCCACATAGGGGAAATAAGGGAATACTTTTTTTTTTTTTTTATATTTTTGTTGGTTTTGAGTGACCTTTCCTGGTCAGAAAATACTCATCTCTTTGTGTGCTTTCTGCTTGTTTTCACATCCCCCCCCTGGTACTCTTTGGGCTAAAGATAGTCCTTTTTCACTGGCATCATCACTGTTATCATAACAGCATAATTGTGCAAGTATATGTAATGCTGGGTTTAATATGTAATACATATAGTGATTATGTAAGGTAATACCCATAACAGTTGTAGTTTCTTACTTGGCCAAGCGATTTCATATTTAAATGTTGGGTTTCCACTTCAGTGATATCCTTACCATGTCAAAAGATGTTGGAAGGAGGGATTCCCTTTGATGTTCAGTCTTCTGAGGTGGAGCTTATCTGACATTATTCATCTTTGTAGTTTGGAGTATGAGGTTTGAATTCATTGATATACATAGAGGGAAACCAAATTTCTTGATCCAGTATGAATTATAAAATTGATGAGATCCATGGTTCTTCATTGTGGGGTTGATGGCATTATGAGTCATTGTGTTCTTATTCAGCTCTTAAATACTGCACCATATCCCCCACCTCTCCTTTTTTTCCTCCCTCTCCTCCAAGGATAAAGAAATGATGGATTTTCTGTTGTACATTCAAATCTTAACATTAATTAAGACTAAGTCTAGGCACTGTCCTAGGAACTGCTAGGTTTCTACCTTTCAATTTAAAGTGCTGGTGTTTAAAAACAGTTTTCAAGGGATGAGACCCTCTGTACTTTGCTTATTTGAATAATCAGTGGTAGGAGCAGTGAAGAAAATTCCATGGAATAATTTCTGAAATAGCACATTTCTGAAGTCATAAGTAAGTTGATTCAGGTTCTAACCCTTTGCTGTACACAAGCAAATAGAAATGCATCTGTTATATAAGTGAGAAAAGGCTGTATGCTAACTGAGCATGCTTTTTAAATCCTTTAAAAATACTCAGCATATAAACTTGCGTTTGAGCTTACCAGTGGTTTTTTTGTTGGTAATGTGTGTTCTCTCTCAAATTTTCTAATGTGTGCTGTGAATAACCCAAGAAGACCAGTTCCTTTTGGGTTCCTTATTTGATTTACTTTTTACTTAATTATATATTACTTAAGTACATTCTAACATTGCAGATATTACCGTAAGTGGGTAAAAGTAAAATTGGTCTTCTGAAATGTGTCCTGTGCTCTTAAGTTCCACAAATACAAAGTACATTCATTTTCATAGAAACTCAGTATCATTTCTAAACCAGAAGTGTTTTTTCTTGTGCTCGCAGTGGTATAAGAAGGAAAAGTAAAGGATTTTTTTTCTGCTTAAAAATATATAGTTACTGGATTTCTAGCTACATTAAAAATAAAGTATGGTTTCAACCTGGATATTGACCCCCCCCACACAGTTTTTTTTTTCCCCCAACACATACTCTGTTTCTTTTAGGTCTATAGCACTCAACGTTATTTGCTGGACATAGTAGGCTTCAGTTTATAAAGTGCTGTTAACAATGACTTTTAAGAATACTTAGATGTTAAACAGAGCTTTACTTTTCTTTCAGGTAACAGTCCTGAGGTAAGCCATTCTGCCATAGTCAGAGGTAGCTTCCATTTCTGAGTCCAAAGTGCTTACTCTCGTGCTCATCATTTAGCCTGAGGAAACAGGAGAGGGCGCCAGGGAAACATACTGATACACATAGAACATTTTATTACTTCTCATATCCCATTTCTCTTCGTTTGTTTTTTTACTCAAGACCATATTTACCTTAAAGGAAAGCTAAAAAATAATAGTCCACTGCGGTATGGTCATGTGCCCAATAAAAAATTACCAAAGAAAAGAAAACAAGACCTGGGGTAACAACTAGCAGGCTGCCATTTTAGGAAATACTGGCCTAATGGGATAAGGGAGAGAAACAGATTTACTAATATCTAACATTAACGCACCCAAGTAGCCACTTAGGTAAGTAGAACTTATCCTGCACCAAATACTCTGTAATCACTTTGAAAGCATTGACTCCATTCTGATAATGACCGGAACGGTAAGTGCTCTTATTCCCATTTTATATAGATGAGGAAACTGAAGCACTTAACTAAATTGCCCAGGTTAACACCCCTGATTATTTGTAGAGCTGGTATTCTCACTAGGCTTGTTCTTCAAAGGTCTTCCTCTTTTATGATCTGCTGCCCTCTCTGTACAAGGTTGCTTCTTGCAGAATTGTTCATGAATTCAAGAAATTGGAAATAAAATACATTGGAAGAGGATTGATTAAGGAACATTACACATCATTGGGTGTACTGATCGACACACACAACAGATTTCTACTAATAGGAAGGGATATAGCATAATAAGTGCTTGGAACACTTGTGACAGGCCCAGTAATGGGGACAAGAAAAAACTAGTTTTAAAAATTATGGTGCAGGGGCGCCTGGGTGGCTCAGTTGGTTAAGCAGCTGCCTTCAGCTCAGGTCATGATCCCGGAGTCCTGGGATCGAGCCCCACATCAGGCTCCCAGCTCCATGGGGAGTCTGCTTCTCCCTCTGACCTTCTCCCCTCTCATGCTCTCTCACTCTCTCTCTCTCTCTGAAATAAATAAAATCTTAAAAAAAAAATTTAAAAAAAAACATAAAAATTATGGTGCAATAATTTTAAAGTTCAGTATTTACAACATATCAAATACCTACTAAGAGTGCATAGTTTGGGGAGGAAAATACCCTGAAGTAAACAGACAGCAAATACTAAAATAGCCATTAAGCTCTTGATAGAGTAAATTTAAACTATGGCCTGTCAAATTGGGGCTTTTTTTTTTTTTTCTTTTTTTGACAGAGATCACAAGTAGGCAGAGAGAGAGGGGGGAAGCAGGCTTCCTGCTGAGCAGAGAGCCCAATGAGGGTCTGGATCCCAGGATCCTGAGATCATGACCTGAGCCGAAGGCGGAGGCTTAACCCACTGAGCCACCCAGGTGCCCCAAATTGGGCTTTTAAATATATTGGCAATTTAGTGAGACCTTTTGTGTAGTGCTGGTAGTATAAATCCACAGCTTTCCATGAAGTTGTCTATAAGGATTTTTACATTCTTTTTTGGTGGAATCCTAACGTTAAATTGTTATGTATTAGGAAACAGGGTAGCAAGGAGGTAAGTAGAGCTAATGTAAAATACATGTATGAGACTCTGAAAATCTAGGTATCTGATACATAATTAAGAGATCTTTAAGTAGTTCACTCTTCCCAGATCACTAGGATGTCAGGTTGCAGTGCATAAATCGGCCAGTGTATAGTGGGGGACTTGATGCCTCTGTAACTCAGGGAGCCCTCTTTAACGAAGATACGTCATTATGAATACTAAGATATAAAAGTAAATGGTTAGAACAAAGCAAAAACTGCAATTTTAAAAAAACTGGAAATCTCTCAAAATCACAATTGTAGAGATAGTTTTGTTTTAAAATTTTTGTTTTGGGACACCTGGGTGGCTCAGTGGGTTAAGGGTCTGCCTTCCATTCAGGTCATGACTCCAGGGTCCTGGAGTCAAGTCTCCTTGCTCAGCGGGGAGTCTCCTGCCTCTGCCATTCTCCCTGCTTGTATGCTCTCGCTCTGATAGATAAAAACTTAAAAAAAAAATACTTCATTTGCCAGAGTGCACAAGCAGGGGGACTGGAATCATGACCTGAGCAGAAGGCAGATGCTTAACTGACTGAGCGACACAGCCATCCCTATAGAGATAATTTTAATATGTGGTATACAGGTGTTTTCTTTTTTTTAAGGGAGAAGGTATGTAAGAAAGGGGTGTGTGTGTGGAGCTGAGGTGGGAGTAGGGGAGAGAATCTTAAGTAGGCTCCACGCAGAGAGCCAGATGTGGGGCTCAGTCTCATGACTGAGCTCATGAACTGAGCCAAAGTCAAGAGCCTGACATTTAACATACTGAGCCACCCTGGTGCCTCTGTTACATTTTTTGCTGTGTGCTCATGATTTGTAGTGTTTCAGTAGAAAATGTTATCTTGATCAAAATACTTGTGATTGCTGTGATGCAGAAGAATACATGGATATGTTACCTGCTCTGGTTTTGTGCCCTACAAGTGGGACTTCTTTTCAGTTCTGTTACATTCAATATAAAGTAGTATATAAAGGATATATAAATATATAATTACATATAGATATATAAAAATAATCATAAATGTGTATGCTATGTAGCCCAGTATATTCTTGATAGGAGAGTGCTTCCAAGTTGAGTGAGAACTGAATCTTCTGGGGCACCTGGGTGGCTCAGTCGGATAAGCGTCTGACTTCAACTCAGGTCGTATCTTAGGGTCTTGGGATGAGCCCCACTGAATGGAGAATCTGCTTGTCCTTCTGCCTCTCCCCCTGCTCTATTCTCTCTCAAATAAAATCTTATAAAAAGAAAACAAAACAACTGGGGGCACCTGAGTGGCTAGTTAAGTGTGTGCTTTTGGCTCGGGTCACGATCTCAGGGTTCTGAGATCAAGCTCCAAATCAGGTTCTTTGCTCAGCACGGAGTCTGCTTTTCCCTCTCCCTCTGATCTTGCTTTAAAAGAAAAACGAAAACAAAACTGAGTCTTCTGCTTAAATTTTATAACTGACCTCTGTCTTAGTGCCAGCAAACTATTTTTTTTTAAGATTTTATTTATTTAATTGACAGAGATTACACAAGTAGGCACAGAGTCAGGCAGAGAGGGGAAGGGAGAAGCAGGCTCCCGCTAAGCAGAGAGCCCGATGCGGGACTCTATCCCAGGACCCTGGGATCATGACCTGAGCCGAAGGCAGCGGCTTAACCCACTGAGCCACCCAGGCGACCCCCAGCAAACTATTTTTATTTGCTGTTAGGACCTGTGCTTTTCTGTCATGATCCTAGGGAGTGTTGAGAGTATTCCTGGAAGCCATTTCTACAACAGGAGGACTAGCGTAGCAATCGTACATATAAATAGATACTACTAAATCTACTCGTGTTCCCAAATCACCTTTCACTGAATTTGTGGTCACTGTAGCACCACCCTAAATAAAGGGGAGTTTAAGTGGAAAGATCTTGACCAGTGGCGATTAAAATACTTTATGAAAATTTTGTGGGGGGAAGAAAAAAAGACTGGGTAAACATTGTTAGGGCCCTCTCCTGAGCAGTAAATATGGTAAGAGGTATAATAAAGCATGGAGCCTGGCATGTAGTAAGCGCTCAGGAATTATCACCAGGGGTATTTGAAGGGGAAACTCAGATGGTACTGAAGCTGGAGAAGACATGGCAGTGGCAGTCCAGTAGCGTGAAGCCTCGTGTCTCAGTATGACATCCATTAGACGTTGAAACTGGTTTCTCCCGTTCTTTGTAGTTTTGGTTCTTTGCTTTAGAACATGTGAAGATTTTAACATAAAGTACGTCTACATACATTAGCTTTTGTAATCTTTATAGCAGTGGAGTTGTATTAATGCTGTCACTTAAAACCTGGGCGCCTGGGGGGCGCAGTAGGCTGCGCAACCAAGTCTTAGGGTAGGATGGTGAGAGAGAGCCCCCCGTCGCCCCCGTAGGGCTCTGGCTCAGCGCAGAGGCTGCCTGAGATTCTCCCTCTCCGTCTGCACCTCCTGCTTGGGCTCTCTCAAAAAAAATAAGCAAACCTTTAAAAAAGAAAAACCAAAGGGGTTAAATGAGTTTCTTAGTTGCGAAGGAGTATAATCCCACCTGCATCTGATCACTTTGATCTCAAGCTCCATTTTGTCTTCTACCACACGGGGGTGGAGGGGTGGAGTTTCAAGGTTGCAGAACCTTGCCCAGTCAACATTTCCTTTCGGATAAAATGTGACTTTATTATTTAAGATTTTATTTATCTGAGATAGAGCAAGAGAGCACAAGCAGAGTAAGGGAGAAGCAGCTCCCGCTGAGCAATGAGTCCGACTGGGGGCTGGATCCCAGGACCCTAAGATCATGACCTGAGCCGAAGGCAGACGCTTAAGGACTGAGCCACCCAGGCGCCCCCAAATGTGACTTTTTAAAGACACTGTTGAGAGAAAATAAGGGTTAACTTGCAGAAAAATTGGAAGATCTGAGTCCCCATCTTGCCAGTTAGCAGCCTTATGGAGGGAAGGTGGCCATCTAGGCTAAGTCCCGAGGTTGAAGCACAACCCCAGGCCCCCAGACTCGAGGATACTCCGATCAGACCCAGGGGAAGGTTCCCGACTTTCCGTACGGTGTAGCGCCTGACTGGGCTAGCGCTTCTCTGCCCCGCCCACGTATGCCGCGAAGGCCAATCAGAGCCAAGGGACTTTCCCAGGGTCGCCTTTCCCTTCTTCCCGCCCCCGCAGCCTCCGCGTGGGAGACCGGGCGCCTCACGACCCGGAAGTGGTTGTTCTCGAGGAGGCGGACCTGAGAAGGTGGGGCCTGTGGCGCTTACGTCCCCGACTCTGGCGCTGCTTTCCTCTTCGCTAGCTGCGGCTCCTGAGGGAAAAAGTGTTGCTGGGTGTGTGGGGAGCCACAGCAATGGCCTCCGTGCTGTCCTACGAAAGCCTGGTCCACGCTGTGGCCGGAGCCGTGGTGAGGCGGGGTCTTCACGCCAGGGCCACTGCGGGGTGTGGGGCTTCTGTGGGGCCAGTCCCGGGATGTGGCTGGGGGGTGGGGATGAGAGGGAGAGGGTCGATTGGTATCCGCAGTCGTGACTGTGGGACAAGGAGGAATGAGACATAGGCGAGAAGATGCTGGAACAGTTTGGGGTGAGGGCCAGCACCCCCTTCGCCCGTGGCTGTTTTGGTCTCTTAAAAAATATCTGGGATACAGACAGCGATGATCCCTCATATCCACAGAGAGCCTGGGAGAAAATACGCGCTGTTTTCTTTGCCTTTTGAAATTTAAAAACCAATCACCTCCCTTACAGGCCACCACACGTGCAAACTTCGTTTCACGGGGCTGGAGGAAAACGTAGGTGTGAAGCTGTGTTCTCGGTCACGCGCTTACCTATAGCTTAGCTTCACACTCTTGCTGCGGAGGAGTGGCAGTCTCTAGGATATCTCTGGCCAGTAGCGTCAGAAGACGCGTCTTGTTTGCATGTTTGTTTGTTTTTTATATCGAGGTGAGAGTTGCGGTCTACACAGGTGTGGTTTACGGTGAGGTCGGTGCGCGAGTCTTCGGCTTGTGGAAAAGGGAGAGCCTTTTCCTTGACACTTGCCACTCTTGGCTTGGGTGACTTCCTCCTCTGGATGTCCTCCTAACTCTCTGCCTGCCCTTTCTCATATCCTGCGCCAGCTGTCAAGGTGCACCTTTAGCAGCTGGAATCACTGTGGCTTCAGAGGAATATCGGAGGCCTCTCCGTTTAGCCAGCAAAACTTCCCTGCGAGCTCCTCTTCTGCGCACACTGAGCACGGACGGTCCCCAGCTCCATCATCTGTTAGGTGACTCGTAAACTTCACTTTCCTAATCTATAAAGCAGGGGTGTCCCAACATACTCCACAGACCTGTTTGTAGAGTTAGTTGACACAGTACTTCTTGGAAGGGCCTGACTCAGGAGTCTTGGTTCATTTCATTAAACCAGAACAGCCTTTTAGCCAGTAAAAAGGTGCTCAAATGGAAGCTTGCTTGACGAGATCTAGGACGGTCATGGAAGCATGCAGTAGAGGGAATAAAGAAGCAGAAAGGCTTCAGGGGACCGAGCTATATGAGACTTTAATTCTGAGTAGGAATGAGAGCTAGCTAGCTTTGGAAGGCTTTGCGCATCCAGCAACTTGCTGATACACATTTTATTGTATTTTATTTTATTTTTTTAAAGATTTTATTTATTTACCTGACAGCGAGAGTGGGAACACAAGCAGGGGTGTGGGAGAGGGAGAAGCAGGCCTCCTGCTGAGCAGGGAGCTGGAAGTGGAACTGGATCCCAGGACCCTGGGATCATGATCTGAGCCGAAGACAGATGCCCAACAACTGAGCCACCCAGGTGCGCCCGCTGATTTACATTTTAAACATGATCACCCTGGCTGCTCTGATGAAAGTAAACTGTAAGGGAGTAAAAGTGGAAGCAGGGGGCTTTTATGTCATCTCAGTCCAGAGATAATGGTGGCTTGGACTAGGATAGTAGCAGTGGAGGTGCTCAGAAGTGATCATTAACCTGGAATATACTTATAAGATAGAGTCACCAAGGTTTGATGGTGGGTCGGATATGAATAAGTTGAGAGTTGGTTGACTCCTCAAGAGTTTTTGGCTTGAGCAAATGGAAACATTTACATTACTGAGAGAACGAAGACTGTAACTGAGCGGGTTTTAGAAAGATTGGTTTTGGACTAGTTCAGTTTCAAATGCGTAAGAGTATTAGTGGCACTGGATAAGTGGACTGAGAGAAAAGTCTGGAAGACTGAGTGAGCATGCCAACATTAAGAGAGATTTCAGAAGTGAGATAGCCCCTGCAAGGAAACTAAGGAAAGACCTATTGGGGAGGAGGAAAACTAAGAAATGTGGTATTCCGAAAGTCACATGGAGAAGGATAAAGATCATCTGGGTCAAATAAGATAAGGAGTCAGAATTAGCCATTGTATTTATTAACTCGTTTCTCAATAAATCCAGTGGTTAATTGACAAGGCACATTTTGGTAGATGGTGGAGTGAATAGTTAGATGGGAAGTGTTTGCTTTCCTTTCTTTCTATCAATAAATGCCATTCATTCAGCACCTGTACAGAGTGCTTTCTACGTGCCATGTAGTGTTCTAGGTGCTAGAAATATACTGGAGAACAAAGTCTTTTTATTCATGGAGAGTGCCTTCCAATGGGGGAGTCAGACAATAACTGAGTAAACGAAAAATAACTTTTTTAGATTGTGTTAAGTGCTATAAAAGAAAAGTGTTGGCACACTTTTTCTGTAAGAAGATAAATGATAAATATTTTAGATTTTGTGTACAGTCTCTGGTGCGGCTACTGAACACTGCCATGATAGTGTGACAGTAGCCATTGACAATATGTAAATGAATGAGTGGAGCTGAGTTCCAATAAAGACCTGTTTACGATACCAGACAGTGCATTGGATTTGGCTTTTGGGCCATAGTTTTCTGAGCCTTACTGTAGAGAGTGACTATGGGTAGAGGTGATATATCTCCATGTAACCTACAAAGACATTTCTATATTTTCCCTCTCCTTGTTGCCAATTTTTCTCCTGTTAAAGTTATGTTTGAAATTATGCATCCTGAATTTGCTATGGTTTTTCTTTCTTCCATAAGCTGTTTTAGATTATCTAATAGATAAGCTTTTTTTTTTTTTTTTAAGATTTTATTTATTTATTTGACAGACAGAGATCACAAGTAGGCAGAGAGGCAGGCAGAGAGAGAGGAGGAAGCAGGCCCCATGCAGAGCAAAGAGCCCGATGCGGGGCTCGATCCCAGGACCCCGGGATCATGACCCGAGCCGAAGGCAGAGGCTTTAACCCACTGAGCCACCCAGGCGCCCCATAGATAAGCTTTTTAAGAAAATTTTTTTTCTCTTGCTTCCCCTCAGGGCAGTAGTGTTCCTGGCACATATCTGAGAAGTTGCATTGTGTTTTTGGTTTTGGTTTTGGTTTTGAACTATTATGCCGAAGAATGTTCTCAAACTTTTTTTTTTTTGCCAACCTTTATGATAAAGTTAAACCATGTAATGCACGTCGTTTCTTCTGGTTGCTGCCAAAGGAAGAAAATTTCACCACAAAAATGTCACTACAGTTGGTAAGAAAAATGTCATTTCTTTTAATGGTTATAGTATTGCCCTGAGCATAGTGTTCAACCAAAGCTTTGAGATGATCAAGGAGAGGTGGTTTAGCATAGTGTTGAAAAGTACTTGAGTGCCGAGTGCCTGACTTGAGCCAGGCAGCCTGGGTCAGAATCCTGTCTTGGCCTCTCAGTAGCTGTGTAATTGCTGTATAAACTCCAAGCAAGCCTGCCTAGAGTAGTTGCTTCTCCCCAAAGGGTTGTTGGATCATTGCTTAAGATGTTGATTTACAGCCTTTTTGAGTTGACATGCTTCATGTTTGCTTATTTGCTTCCAAGTTCTACATTTCCACGTCAAGTGCGGTGTTAAACACACACACACGCATTTAAAAATTAAAATAAACAAATAGTGATTTTGAGTGTTCTCTGGCACACCTTGTGTTAACTGCAGATAATTTCGAGTATGAAAATTAGAATTGTACTGTTTCAGGAGAATGCTGTAGCTCTAATGGATGACTATTAGATGATAGAATTAATGACCTCATTCATAAACATTTCTCAAAACTTTTAGTATAATTAGGTTTACAATACTATATTTTGGGTTCCCATTAGATTAGCATTGAAAGGCAGATTTTATTTGTAGAAATGTACATTTGTAATTAAAAGAAATTTTATTAATCTGCAATTTGAAAAGTGAAATTGGTTAGAATTGCCTAAGTGTTGTTTAGACACTGAAACAGACTTTGGAATTGTAATTCTAATAATTAACCAGGGGACTTCTTTTCTCCCAATAGTTAAATTGAAAATTTTTTAATTTTTTTTAATTGCATAATTTATGTTTAGATTAGGAGTTTGCTAGCCAAAATGAAACAGGAGGGTAATAAGAGACTTTTAGACACATCAGAAAGCATGGCCAAAGGTCTTCATATGTAAATCCACATGTGGGGAACTTCAAGTTAGTTCTGACAAAGCTGGTATAAAAGATGAGAGATGAGGAGAAGCCTGTGTAGTTGGGGAATCTCATACTATGCAAAGAAGTTTGGGTTAAATTTTATCAGAAATAGTGTTTGTCAAAATTGGTTGTGTCTTCCTCATTGTGTTTTCTCTGTGTTTATATACAAGTAAGTATTTACAAATGGATTTTTTGTTTATATAACTGGTATTATAGAGTTTCATATCCTGGGGTTTTTGGTGTTTGTTTCTGAATATAAAGCATTTCCCCATGTGTATCAGTTAGGGCTCTCTGGTTGCAAGTTGGAGAAACAGACTCTGGGTAATTTAACAAAAAGAAAGTTTATTGGCAGGCTCTTTGGGAGCTCCCAGGATCAGTGGGGGAGCTGGAGCCTTGAAGTAGGAAAGAACCAATGTGCTCCACTGGAGAGTGTTGGACACCACTAATGGAATCAGTGGACTTTGTCGCTCTGCAGCATTCTGCTCAAGATTTAAAGTCATGGGAGAGTCCCTGTTAGCTGTGCTCCTGGTTATGTACCCAGGCCTCGACTGTAATGGGTGGGGAAAGAGTCTCTCAAAAGGAGCCTTCCAGGATTCTTCAGCTAGTGTAGCAGAGGGTAGGACCATCCTACCAAAATTGTACACGGTGGGAGGAGGTAAAGATCAGACTGCCCTTAGGAAGAGGGAATGATGCCATGTGGCTCAAAACAGAAATCCACTATATCATGTCATTAAAAAGATTTCAAAAAGTATTGTTTTTTTAATACAAAATATTCTATCATGTGAGTATTCTGTAATTTATTTATGGGCATATACATTGTTTCTAACTTTTAACTTTTAACTGTGGTATAAACACTCAGTGCAATGTCAATGTTAATGGGGCCTCCCACACCCTGTTATGAAGACTCTGGAATTGCTTAGTTAAGTGACTTCCATATGTCACTTCTTAATTTATAGATTAGAAACAAAAACCTCTATATCCAGATTCAATTTAGTTAACTCAGACTCTAATTTGTAAAATATCTATAACTTCACAGGGTTTTGTGAATATTAAATAACATGAGTAAAAATGCATTTATACTATCTGACACATAGAAGGGGCTCAATAAATGGAAACTATTAATCATTTTGTGTACAACTATGTTTTCTAATTTTCTGTGCATCCTGACTTGATTGAGTTAGTGAATTTGATGTTATATTTATTAATATCTAGTACTTAGAATACCCTAGCTTCTTTTTTTTTAAGATTTTATTTTTTTAAAGAATTTCTACACTAAATGTGGGTCCTGAATTCACAACCCTGAGATCAAGAGTTGCAGGCTCTACTAACTGAGCCAGCCAAGCACCCCTAGAATTACCTAACTTCTTAACCCCCTCTCAAATCTGTTAACGATTCTGATAGGTAGGCATTGTGACAAGTGGTTAAAAGTGTGGGCTCTGGGGGCACCTGGGTGGCTCAGTGGGTTAAAGCCTCTGCCTTCGGCTCAGGTCCTGATCCCAGGGTCCTGGAATCGAGCCCCGCATTGGGCTCTCTGCTCAGCAGGGAGCCTGCTTCCCTTCCTCTCTCTCTGCTTGCCTCTCTGCCTACTTGTGATCTCTCTGTTAAATAAATAGATAAAATCTTTAAAAAAAAAAAAAAGGTGTGGGCTCTGAAACGAGACTACCTGAGTTCCAACTCAGGTATGCCATTTACCATCTGTGTGACTTTGGGCATGTTTCTCAACTTCTCTTTGCCTTGGTTTCTTCATCTGTTAAAAGGGGAAAATAGGGATGCCTGGGTGGCTCAGCTGGTTAAGCAGCTGCCTTCGGCTCAGGTCATGATCCCAGCGTCCTGGGATCGAGTCCCACATCGGGCTCCTTGCTCGGCAGGGAGCCTGCTTCTCCCTCTGCCTCTGCCTGCCACTCTGTCTGCCTGTGCTCACTCTCTCTCTGACAAATAAATAAATAAAATCTTAAAAAAAAAATTATTAAAAGTGGGGGGAAATAATAATACCAATCTCAGGGCTGTTTCTAAGGCTTTTGGACAAGTATCCTTTTTTTTTTTTTTTTTAAGTTTATTTATTTATTTATTTATTTTTAATTTTTATTTTTAATTAAACATATAACGTAACCCCACCACCCTCAGTTTGTTTTATGACATTAAGAGTCTCTTTTGGTTTGTCTCCCTCCTGATCCCAACTTGTTTCATTTATTCTTTTCCTACACCCTTAACCCCCACCCCCGTTGCATCTCCACTTCCTCATATCAGGGAGATCATATGATAGTTGTCTTTCTCTGATTGACTTATTTTGCTAAGCATAATACCCTCTAGTTCCATCCACGTCGTCGCAAATGGTAAGATTTCATTTCTTTTGATGGCTGCATAGTATTCCATTGTATGTATATATATATATACCACATCTTCTTTATCCATTCATCTGTTGATGGACATCTAGGTTCTTTTGGACAAGTATCTTTATTCTCACAGAGAGATAGGAAAATGGAAACAGGGATTTTAAATGGCTTCTGAGGTTACCAGTGAATTGGTCATAGGCACATGGCCAGAATCCAGGTCTCCCCTCTCTGCTACCGTCTCTTCTCTCTGCTGTGCCTGGGTGTCTTCTCTTCCACACTTCTTGTCCCATTCCTTTATGTATTTCAAAACCAAACTCTGAATATCCTTAGATTACCAGAAAGCAAGTGACATTAAATATTAAGTGTACATGTGTATAAACAAATTAGAGGCACTTGGACACTAATTGTTTACTGGGAGTATTTTATTTTTTATTTTTTTAAGATTTTATTTATTTATTTGTCATAGAGCACAAGCAGGCAGAGTGGCAGGCAGAGGCAGAGAGAGAAGCAGGCTCCTCGCTGGACAAGGAGCCTGATGCAGGACTCAATCCCAGGACCCTGGGATCATGACCTGAGCTGAAGGCAGTGGCTTAACCGACTGAGCCACCCAGGTGTCCCTACTGGGAGTATTTTAAACTACAGTTCTAACAGTTTAGATGTTCAGTTCTCTTTGAAACGGTTTTCCTTTCCACAGCTGATTTATCCAGACCCAGAGTTTAAATCTGGTTGCTCAGATTCCCATAGAATTAACTTAGGTTGGTGTACATCTGAGGGCATTATGTTACTTTGGTTTAAATATCTCAAAAAATGGTGATTGAAGTAAGTCTTTGTTGTATTATCTTTACTTCCTAGCCTGCTGTTTTATTTCATTTAGGCTTCTATTAAATTATGATTGAATCATTATGTAGCTTTTAGTCTTTAAGACTTCATTGCCTCACTACCTCCCATCCAAAGTATATCTTGATTTCTTAGTAATCCTTTTTTTAAGACTTCATTTTTTAGAGCAGTTTTAGATTCACAGCAAAATTGAGAGAAGATACACAGAGATTTCCCTTATACCTCTAGCCCCCACACATGCACATCCCCCATCAGAGTGGTGCATTTGATGAACCTGCATTGACCTTCGTAATCACCCAAAGTCCATAGTATATATTAGTATATATTCACTCTTGATGCTGTGCATTGTATGGGTTTAACAGTGTATAAGGACATGAAACCAGCATGATTATATCATGTGGAGTACTTTCACTTCCCTAAAAGTCCTGTGTGCTCTCCCTGTTCATTCCTTCTGACCTCCTTAATAAACTTTTTTTTAAAGATTTTATTTATTTATTTATTTGTCAGAGAGAATGAGCAGGAGCGAGCACAGGCAGACGGAGTGAGGAGCCCGATGTGGGACTCAATCCCAGGACGCTGGGACCATGACCTGAGCCGAAGGCAGCCGCTTAACCAACTGAGCCACCCAGGCGTCCCTCTGACCTCCTTAATAAACTTTGTACCTAACAGAGTCACTTCATTTCAATTCTCCTAATCTTAAAGGTTCTTATGCAGTCCTTATTGGAACTATTTTTCTATCTTTGTTTCCTTATGCTTGAGTCAGAAAAAGGTTAAATAAAGAAAACTGTATTGCCATATATATAATAGCCTATAACTTTATTTAATTTTTTTAAATATTTTATTTATTTATTTGATAGAGATCACACAAGTAGGCAGAGAGGCAGGCAGAGAGGGGAGGGGAGAAGCAGGCTCCCTGCCAAGCAGAGAGCCCTATGCGGGACTCCATCCCAGGACGCTGGGATCATGACCCGAGCTGAAGGCAGCGGCTTAACCCACTGAGCCACCCAGGCATCCCTATAACTTTATTTTTTAAATAAATATGGAATAATAGCTGCAGAAATGTTTTGGAGTAAAAATTATCCATGTCATCTTGAGTCATTTATATTTTCTTCTGAACCTGAGTTTTCTGAACTATAAAACGGGGACAGTAACACTTCATTTACTGGGGTCTCCTGGTAACACTTGTGGAGCACCTAGTGTCGTGCCTAGAAAAGTGTAATAAGGCCATAATTTATTTATTTTTCAGATATATTCTTGTAAATATAAATTTATCCCCAGTTTCAGAAATTCAATAGAATTGAAATTTTTTCTCGCCTTTTATGGCCAACTCTACCCATTCACTTGTAGCAAATGATCTCACTTTTTATTCTGTAGATAAAATAGGAGCTACTGGGATGAGCTTTCTCACTTTTCCATTTTTTCTGATCACAGAGTCAATTGCAGTTGTACCCATACACCATATATTCTCCTGGCTTCAGGAAAAACAGATGCGTCCAGTCTCTGCTATCTTTTATCTTGATCATCCCCCTTCACCCCATCCCTAAATATCTTTTGGGACTTTATTCTGTTAATTTTCACCTCTTTCCTATAGCTTTAACCTTTCTCCAGTGTTTGCTTCCCTTCAGTCCTCAAACATGCTTAGTTAGCCCTGTCCTGTCAAACCAGTCTGTCTGGAGACTGCCTTTTTCTTAGCTGCTGCTGGTGGTTCTCCTGTTTACTTAAAGGATATTCTATACTTCCTGAATTTGTTTAACTACTCTATCTCTGTGTTTAAGTGTGAGTGTTAGTTTGATGGCTTTATCAAGGGGAAAGACTCATATTAACTGATTAGATGAGTAACGTTTTTTAATATCACTGTCACAGTAAGTAGCTTTCAGTCTTTGGAATTTCATTAGCTCAAGATCTACCCCTGAAAATGTATTTTAGTTGTTTTTCTTTCCTCTTAAAATAACTTTCAGCCTGGTGATGCCACATACTCCATCAGGAGAAGCTGTATACTGATTTCAGTGGTGTTGTGACTCAACCACCATTTCTAGACTCCTCTCTGGAAATTGACTTTGGAACTGGCATTGCATTTTTTGATGGTGTTTCACCCTTCATTGGTGAATTAACATTTTGGAAATGGTTGAATTTGGTGACTCGGTTGGTAAGCTAACCCAAACATCGTTATACTTAAAGGCATGATACTCTGTTTCTGTATTTATGCATGTCTTTTAATGAGATACCTGTGTAGAAAGGATCTAAATTCAGATTTCTGGCTCTGTTTTCTTCTTGATTTTGTCATTTACCTAATTTTCATATCCAGGGTAAAATGGTAGCTATTTTATGTCTGTTTTTATTTTCATTTGTTTAGTTTACTAAATTTTATAAATTTTTCGGAGGCAGGGTATTAAGTTAGATTTTCACTTGTGAAATATTCAAGGAACATAAAAGAGTGGTGTTAGACACTATAAGTAATAGATTTGAAATATGAAGTAATAGAATTCAAAATGTAAGTAAACCTGCCCAATAAGTCATCCAATAAGCCTGGAATCCCAAAGGAATATTCTGTAGATGAATGGAAAATGATCTTACTCCTCCTCAGGAATATTAGCTATCTCCAACCTTGGCAGTGAGAAATCACCACTGAGATTTTTTTTAAAAATATTTTGTTTATTTATATGACAGATATCACAAGTAGCCAGAGAGGCAGGCAGAGAGGGGGAGTGGGGAAGCAGGCTCCCTGCTGAGCAGAGAACCTGGTGTGGGGCTCCATCCCAGGACCCTGAGATCATGACCTGAGCTGAAGGCAGAGGCTTAACCCACTGAGCCACCCAGGTGCCTCCACCACTGAGATTTTGAAGCCACAAACCCTCTCTTAGGTTGCAGCCTGAATTCTCACTACTTGCATCATTTGAAAACCAGTGAATAATTTACCTTGGAATGATTCTAGGTTGGTGGGACCCCAAAGTGTCTGGCAGAAATACTTTCCAGAAGTACTTATCTTTAGAAGGTTTCAAAGAAGGTTAGAAAGAATGCCCCAAAATAAAATTCTAAGGTAAATGCACTACAACTAACTACTACACTCACAGAGAAACAAGGCATTGTGAACAAGAGCAGTAGCAGATAACAGCAATAATCAGAAAATGGAATTTTCAATCACAATCTTAAGCTATTTAATATGTATAAGGAAGGGGCACCTGGTTGGCTCAGTGGGTTAAGCCTCTGCCTTCGGTTCAGGTCATGATCTCAAGGTCCTGGGATCAAGCCCCGCATCGGGCTCTCTGCTCAGTGGCGAGCCTGCTTCCCTCTCTCTCTGCCTGCCTCTCTGCCTACTTGTGATCTCTCTCTGTCAAATAAATAAATAAATAAAGTCTTTAAAAAAGATATATATATATGTATAAGGAAATAAAAGAAAGGCTAGAAAATATGTGTGAGGAACAAGAAACTAAGATTGGCTGAGCATATATGAAAGTTAACCAAATAGAATATCTAGAAATGAAAAGTAAAATAATTGAAATTTGAAAGTGGATTCATGATAGTCATGGGAATACTGAAAACTTATTTAAATAAAACCGCAGCTCTTAGAAAGATAGAACAAGAAGGCAGAAGGGAATATAACAGAGCTAAATTCTCACCCTCCATAATGTAAAATAAATAATCTCTAAAATTGATGAATCAGAAGATAATGGGATATTTTTTAATTATATGGAGATAGGTAAATTTTAAAAGAAACAGTTAAAAGAAGCTAAAATAATTGCCTCTGTGAGGACGATTGGGTAAAATGGAGAGGAATGGGCAGGAACTTCTGTGTTTTTCCTTTTATATTGCATGATTTTTTTTTTTTTTAAGATTTTATTTATTTATTTGTTAGAGAGAGAGAGAGAGCGCGAGCACAGGCAGACAGAGAGGCAGGCAGAGGCAGAGGCACTGAAGGCAGCCGCTTAACCAACTGAGCCACCCAGGCGTCCCTATATTGCATGATTTTTTAAACTATGTGCATCTTTTGTTTTGATCAAATAAAAAAAATTTTTTTTAACTTTTTTTTTTTTTAAGATTTTATTTATTTATTTGTTAGAGAGAGAGAGAGAGAGAGCGAGCACAGGCAGACAGAGAGGCAGGCAGAGGGAGAACCAGGCTCCCTGCCGAGTAAGGAGCCCGATGTGGGACTCGATCCCAGGACGCTGGGATCATGACCTGAGCCGAAGGCAGCCACTTAACCAACTGAGCCACCCAGGCGTCCCTCAAATAAAAATTTAAAGCTAACGGGCGCCTGGTGGCTCATTGGGTTAAGCCTCTGCCTTCCGCTCAGGTCATGATCTCAGGGTCCAGGGTCCTATATCCAGTGAAAATCTTTAACACATACATGAAATAGAGACATTTTCAGACCATCAGAAACAGTCTGCCACTAGCAAGATCCTCATGAGAAATTCTGAAGGATATTCTTCTTACAGAAGGCAAGTGATGCTAGATGGAAAGCATGAGATGGAAGTAAGGATGAAGAGTAGAAAAAGTGGTAAATATTGCATGGGTCTAGATCTAAACAACTTTAACTGTCAAATAATAAATTAACTCAGTGTTTTGTGGACATTAAAAAAGAAGCAAAAGAAGTTAGAATTAAAGTAGATCAACAGTTGCATGAAAGTGAGTGGGAGGAGGACAAACCTATTGAATATTTTTAACATTGTTAAGTTAGGAATGTATGTCATTACTAGATAGCTTGTAAAATTTTATCATGAAATAACAAAATTGAATAAACAGCAGAAGTAAGAAATTATTAATTAATTAATTTGTTTTAATAACAAAACCCCAAAAAAACCTTTAGTCAAAAAAGAAAGCAGAAAAGCGCAAAAAAACCAACATAAAGTATGTATGACACATAACACAAAATAAGATGGCAGCTTTAAATCCAAATACATGTTAATGAACTAAATACTTGCATTAAAAGAGAATGCACTAGATTGGTTTTTTAAAGGGAGAAATGCTATTTATAAAATATGTGTCTAAAAGAAAAGGATATAAGATGGGACACCTGAGTGGCTCAGTCAGTTAAGTGTCTGCCTTCAGCTCAGGTCATGATCCCAGGGTCCTGGGATTGTGCCCTGCATTGGGCTCGCTGCTCATCGGGATGCCTACTTCTCCCTCTGCCTGCCTCTCCCCTTGCTTGTGCTTACTCTCCCTATCTCTATCTCTCTGACAAATAAATAAATAAGATAAAATAAAAAGAAAGGGATACAAGAAGTTCAAAAGTAAAAATGTGAGAAAAGACCGATGAGAGAAAAACTAACCAGAAGAGATCTATCAACATCAGACAAAATAGACTTTATAGTAATGGCATCAAAGAGAAAAAAAGGCTCAATATGTCAGGAAAATAAAATAGTTTTAAGTTTGTGTTCGTCTAATAACAGTCTCAAAATATTTAAAGCAAAAATTTAAGAAGAAATATACCAGTCATCAAAATTGAAGATTTTAATATATCTTTCATTACTTGATAGAACAAGTTGTAGGGTGGAGCTATGAAAATAGAGAATTGAATAATGTATTCGACAAACTTGACCTAATAGACATATACAGAACATAGTGCCAAACAACTACAGAATACACGTTCTTTTCAAGCCAAACATGGAAAAGTTATCAAAAATGACCACTTACGGGACGCCTGGGTGGCTCAGTTGGTTAAGCAGCTGCCTTCGGCTCAGGTCATGATCCCAGCGTCCTGGGATCGAGTCCCACATCTGGCTCCTTGCTCAGCAGGGGAGCCTGCTTCTCCCTCTGCCTCTGCCTGCCACTCTGTCTGCCTGTGCTCGTGCACGCGCTCTCTCTAACAAATAAATAAATAAAATCTTTAAAAAAAAAAAAATGACCACTTACTTGGCTGTAAAGCAAAACTTAAGTTTTGAAAAAGTTTTGAAATAGAATGAAACAACATGAATTCTTAAACCACAGTGTAATTAAGTAGCAATCAATAACAAAAAGGTAACTTTAAAAAAATAACTTGTATGTTTGAAAATTAAACATTTCTGAAACATCTATGGGTAAAAGAAGAAATCATAGTGGAAATAAAATATTTAGAATTGAGTGATAGTGCAGATAATGCATATTAAAACTTTGAGGTAGGGCGCCTGGGTGGCTCAGTCCGTTAAGCGAATGCCTTCAGCTCAGGTCATGATCCCGGAGTTCTGGAATCCAGTCCCGCATTGGGCTCCTAGTTCCGCAGGGAGTCTGCTTCTCCCTCTGACCTTCTACCCTCTCATGCTCTCTCTTACTTGCTCTCTCTCTCAAATAAATAAACAAAATCTTTTTAAAAAATAAATAAACTTTTAGGTACAGTGGAAAATACAGATTATCATTGAAAAAGTTAAAAATTTGAATAAGTGAAAAGACATTCCATGTTCATTGATTGGAAGACAGTTGTTAAGATGGCAGTAGTTCCCAAAAGAATCTACAGATTTGGTGCAGTCCTTACCAAAATTCCGGGTTTGGTTTTTTTTGCAGAAATTGATGAGCTGATCCTAAAATCCTAAAATGAAAATGAATAGCCAGACTAGCCAAAACAATCTTGAAAAAGAACAAAGTTGACAGATTCATATTTCCCAATTTCAAAACTTAGTGCAGAGCTATTGTAATCAAGAGAATGTGGTACTAGCATAAGGATGGATAGATCAATGGAGTAGAATTGGGAGTCCAGCAAATATATCCTCGATTTTTGTTCAGTTGATTTTTGGCAAGAATGTTAAGATATATCTATGAGAAAAGAATACTCCCTTTAAAAAATGTTGCAAGAGGGACGCCTGGTGGCTCAGTTGGTTAAGCGGCTGCCTTCAGCTCAGGTCCTGATCCCAGGGTCCTGGGATCGAGTCCCACATTGGGCTCTGCTCAGCAGGGAGCCTGCTTCTCCCTCTGCTTCTGCCTGCCACCCTGTCTGCCTGTGCTCACTCTCTCTGACAAATAAATAAATAAAATCTTTAAAAAATAAAAATAAAATAAATAATAAAATAAAAAATGTTGCAAGAGCAACTGGATATTCACAGACAAAAATATGAAGTTGGACCCCTACTTCAGACCATACACAAAAATTAAAATGAACCACAAACCTCATGTAAGAGCTAGAACTACAAAACTCTTAGAAGAAAACATAGGCATAAATCTTCATGACCTTAGATTAGGCAGTGGTTTCTTAGATATGACACCAAGTAATAAAAAGGAAAAATATGTAAATTGGATTTCATTCAAATTTAAGACTTTTCATGCTTCAAAAACCCCATTAAGAAAGTGATGAAAACAGAATGGGAGAATGTATTTATAAATCTTGTATCTGTTAAGGGTCTAATATCCAGAACATATAAAGACTGCCTACAACTCAATAATGGGCAAATAACCCTATTTAAAAAATAGACAAAGGATTTGAATAGCCATTTCTCCAATGAAGATAAACAAGAGGCCAATAAATACATGGAAAGATGCTTAACAGCATTAATTACTAGGGAAATGGAAATCAAAACCACAGTGAGATACCACTTCATACCCACCAGGGTGGCCTTAGTCAAAAGGACAGATAATAAGTGTTGCAAGTTTATGGGAAAGTTGGAAACTTCATATTTTGCTGGTGAGAATACAAAATTGTGCAGCCATGGTAGAAAAGTTTGGTAGTTCCTCAAATTGTTGAACAGTTACCATATGACCCAGCAATTCCAGTCCTAGAGAACTGAAAAATATATTCAAACAAAAATTTGTACACAAATATTCATAGCAACATTATTCATGAAGGAGAAAAGTGGAAATAACCCAAATCCATCAACTAATGAATGGATAAACAAAATGCGATGTGTCCCTACAACAGAATATTATTCAACTGTAATACAGAATGGAGTTCTGATTTTGCAACATGGATGGGTTTTGAAAGGAGCCAGTCACAAAAGAACACGGATTTGATTCCATTTATATGAAATATCCAGAATAGACAAATAGAGACAGAAAATTGACTAGTGGTTGCCAGGATGTGGGAGGAGGCAAGAATGGAGAGTACCTGCTAATGGGTGAGGTTTCTTTTTGGGGTAATAAAAATGGAGTTAGATAGTGGTGATTGTTGCACAACTATGAATGTATTAAAAACCAGTGAGTTGTAAAGAGAAGAGCCCGTCAGACACAGGTAAAATACTTAGAAATGAGTAGCCTTTAAATCAAGTTTGGGGGGGCGCCTGGGTGGCTCAGTGGGTTAAAGCCTCTGCCTTCGGCTCAGGTCCTGATCCCAGGGTCCTGGGATCGAGCCCCGCATCAGGCTCTCTGCTCGGCTGGGAGCCTGCTTCCTCCTCTCTCTCTCTGCCTGCCTCTCTGCCTGCTTGTGATCTCTGTCTGTCAAATAAATAAATAAAATCTTAAAAAAATAAATAAATCAAGTTTGGGAAAGAAGAAAGACTTAAAATTAATAAGCTATGCATCCACCTCAAGAAGTTAGATAAAAGTATCAAAATGAGCCCAAAGAAAGGAAAAGGAAGGTAATAAAACAAAAAAAATTACTGAAATGTTTTCAGTAATTATTTGTTGAGAGTGAAAATTTG
The DNA here is from genome assembly GCA_003697995.1 of Taxidea taxus jeffersonii. Taxonomy (NCBI): domain Eukaryota; kingdom Metazoa; phylum Chordata; class Mammalia; order Carnivora; family Mustelidae; genus Taxidea; species Taxidea taxus. The sequence goes on from RCUC01139472.1 coordinate 54,266, forward strand.
ATTCTGAAAACAAAACAATATGTAATCCTATATTTTTGGTAAAATAATGATTCCACCAACCACTAAAATCTGTAAGTCATAGTACAATTATTGTTGCCTCAATGGTCAGGAAATATTCTATATTTCAGTGATTCTCAAATCTACACTTGTATCCCAGAATCTCTGTATCTTCAGACTAGTATCTGGCTACCTGCTGGACATCTTTTTTTTTTTTTTTTTTTAAGGTTTTATTTATTTATTTGACAGAGACACAGTGAGAGAGGGAACACCAGCAGGGGAATCCGGAGAAGGAGAAGCAAGCCTCCCACCCTGGGACCATGACCTGAGCAGAAGGCAGAGGCCTAACAACTGAGCCACCCCTGTGGCCCCCTGCTGGACAGCTTCCAGTAGAAGAAGTCTTTGAGGCACTTAAAATTCAGCTAATTGAAAGTCAAAATCATTATCTTCTGACTCAGAATTTCTCTTCCGGCAGTGTTTACCACTGTTATGTATTATAGTGTTACAACCATACTATATATATCCCTGGTTCTTTAAGTCAGAAACCTGGGTGCCCTGCTTGAAGTCCCTCTTCTTTCTCTCCCCACATCTGTCTGATCCGTCACTAGAATGGTCCTTGATATACTTAGCAAAAAAACCCTGTAACTTGATCCCTGCTTACCCCTAAAGACATTAATTCCACTCTTGATCTTGCTGTCTGTATTCTGACAATAGCCTTTGAATTTCCAGAATGTTCAGCTCCCTTCCAGACTTGCACTTACTTCCCCTTTCAGCATCTTGTCATATATTCTTTATGAGCTACTTAGTATCCCTGTCATTAAAACACAAGTCTCTAATAAATGATTAGCTCTGAGGTGTTAATTATAGGCTACATTTGTTCTTCTTAGAGTTATTTGCCTTTTAAAGAATTTCATGATGAAGGCAGTAACCAGCCCAAAGGTAGTTGATGGTTTCAGTTGCTTATGATGCTGGTATAATGCTTAGTTGAAAGGGATATTAGAAGCGAATGTGGTGAATAATTGCTTGTTTGTTTTTAAGATTTTATTTATTTGAGAGAGAGCACGAGCAGGGAGGAGAAGCAGGCTCCATGCTGAGCAGGGATTCCCAGCAGGAGGCTTGATCCCAGAATCTTGAAATCATGACCTGAGCCGAAGGCAGGCGCTTTACCAACTGAGCCACCCAGGTGCCCCAATAATAGTTTGTTGACAATGTACAGTTTTCATATTTAATTGCATGTTTATAACAAAAGTTCTCAAACTCTTTGGTCTCAGGATTTCTTTATACTCTTAAAAATTATCACAGACTCTGGGTGCCTGGGTGGCTTAGTTGGTTGGGTAACTCCCTTCAGCTCAGGTCATGATCCTGGAATCTCAGGATTGAGTCCTGCATCAGGCTCCCAGCTCCTTGGGAGTCTGCTTCTCTCTCTGACCTCCCCTCTCATGCTCTCTCGCTCTCTCTCTCTCAAATAAATAAAATCTTTTAAAAAAATTATCACAGACTCTGAAGAGCTTTTTATTTATTGTTTATAATATTAAACCTGTCACAAGTTAACATATATAACATTTTCCCCAAAATAATAATAAGAGTGACATTGTTTTATATTTTTGCAAACCTTTCTCATGTTTGACTTAAGAGAAGATAATTGGATCCTTGTATCTGCTTCTGCATTCAGGCGGTTTCAGTATCACATATCATGTACCCTCTGGAAAACTTCATTACACTGCTGTGATAAAATGAGAATGAAAAAGTCGAAAACTGTGATAGTATTCTTACGAAAATAGTTTTAATCCTACAGATCCCTGCAAAGGGTTTGGGGACTTTCAAGGAGCCCCAGACCATACTTTGAGATTCTCTAGGCTATATGCTCTTGTATTCTGATGTCTTTAAAAAGTGTATTTGCTTTTTCCCCCACTTCAAAACTAAAACTAACACATGCTTATTTAAAAAAAATAATTATTATTATATGGAGAGTAATAACAAGGAAAATATGGCCACCTTTAATTCCTTTTCTCTCCTTATCTATTCACTGTTGTTTTTGTGTGATTTTCCCAGGTGTGTGTGTGTGTATCGTGTACACTTTTCTAAGTGGAAGAGAAGAGTTACACTAAAAGACTGACAAAAGGTTGAGAACAGGTAGAACAGTGAACAGTTGAACTAGGAGTCCAAGAACTCTGGCTTCTAACTCCACCTCTGCCCCCTCAGGCTTTGGGCAGACCTCTTCACTACCCTGGCTCAGACTCCTTAGTTCTCAGGTGAAGGGTGTCCCCTGCAAGATGGTTTTTTTTTTAAGATTTTATTTATTTGACAGAGAGATCACAAGTAGGCAGAGAAGGAAGCCTACTTGGGGGAAGCAGGCTCCCTGCCAAGCCGAGAGCCCGATGCAGGGCTCGATCTCAGGATCCTGAGATCATGACCTGAGCTGAAGGCAGAGGCTTAACCCACTGAGCTACCCAGGTGCCCAACAAGATGATTTCTGAAGACTTTTCTAGCTCCAGGTGCCAGTGCGGTGTAGCAATCAATTCATTTCCCAAGACCTAATGGTTAAATGTCAGAGGGGGTTGGTAGAAAATTGTGACTAAAAATGTTTGTTTTTGGTGAGACACCAGAAGGTTGTTTCTTTGGAAATGGATTCTTTTAAATTGTAATTAATGTCAGCAGTAGAACTCCCACTCAGATGGTTAGAATTCTGTGGGACTCAAAATAATGGATTTATTTTTATGTCTCTCTGGCACAACAGTATTGTACATTGTGGTTATCTTCTCGGTATTTCGTGCCTTCTAATTTTATGTAAGTGAACAGACAGTCCTAGAGGAAAAAAAGCACTGAGTATTTATGAAAGAGGAATTTAATTCAGATTCTAAAAAGTCATGTGCTTATATAGCTTGGCATAAGACTCGCATATATAATAAATATTTTCCTTCAGGTAACAGCTGCTTATGAAAAGGAAAGCAGTCATCTGTGTTTGCTTGGTGAGGAGACAAATATAGCAAGTTCCCAATGTACAGAACAGCTATGTTCCAAGTTTATCTTTAGCATTTTGAATACATTTTTTCATGGATATTAAGTTTATTTGTAGGTGCATACAATCATACATTAATTAACAAGGTTAGGGCTTATGCTATGCCTGGCTCTATGCTGAGTTTCCAGACTAGTACACAAAAAAATATTTGACACATAAAATAGGTCCCATATTAGTACCTTTTTTTCTTTTTCAGTAATTTTTACTACTATATTAGTAAATTTTTTTTAAGGTTTTAATTATAACAGTAGTTAAGAGTGTGGTCTCTGGAGCCAAGTTGCTGGTGTTCAAATACTAATTCTGCCACTTGCAAAGAGTAACTTTCGTAAAGTTACGAAACCTCTCAGTATCTTTTTCCTCATGTGTAAAATGAAGAAAATACCAGTACGTAATATCATCAGGTTGTTGTGAAGATTAATTTTTTTTTAACTGTGTAATTCACATAATGTAAACTTAACCGTTTTGAAGCATACAGTTCAGGGGCACCTGGCTGGCTCAGTCCCAGCAAGTTCAAGTCCCATGTTGGGTGTAAAGCTAACTAGAAAACCAAAAGCAAACAAACAAAAAACCCCACAAAACTTTAAAGTGTACAGTTCAGCAGTACTTATTGCATTCACAATGTCTCATTGCATGGCATTTTGAGTAGATAAGCAATACAGTATATACACACAATCAAATATTAGCCATAAAAAGGAATGAAGTGCTGATAAATGCTCCAAGGTTGGTAAACCTTGGAAGCATTATGCTAAGTGAAAGAAGCTACACACAAGAGGTCACATTTTGCATGATTATTTTTATATGAAATATCAGAATAGATACATCCATAGAGACAGAAAGCAGATTAGTGGTTGTCAGGGCTGAGTGGAGGGGGAAGTGGGACGTGCCTGCTTTTCTTTTGAGGTGATGAAAATATGTTGGGATTTGATAGAAGTGGTGGTTGCACAGCATTGTCAATATACCAAATGGCACTGAATGGTACTTTTATTTTTTTTAATATTTTATTTATTTATTTATTTGAGAGAGAGCATGAGAGGTGAGAAGGTCAGAGAGAAGCAGACTCCCCATGGAGCTGGGAGCCCAATGCGGGAATCGATCCCAGGACTCCAGGATCCTGACCTGAGCCAAAGACAGTTGCTAAACCAACTGAGCCACCCAGGAGCCCTGAATGGTACTTTTAAATGGTTAATTTAGGTTATGTGAATTCCACTTCAATTTAAAAATAATAAAGCCACTTGATCACTTGTATTGGCAAAAATATTCTTAGGCAACCAAAGCCAAAGAGTCTGCTTAATCCTATGGGTTCCTGCTTTTTCTGGTCTCAGTAGATTTCCCTTACTTTCCTGTGAGCTCAGTGAGGTATTTTGCAGCATGTTGTCTAGGCCACCATATTGCTGGAAACCGAAACTCTCATCTCACCCTTAATTTTTTTTTTAAGACTTTATTTATTTTAGAGAGAGAGCAAGAATATGAACAGGGAGAGGAGTGGGCAGGGAGGGAGCAAGAGCGGGGAAAGAATCTCAAGCAGACTCTGCCCTGATGTGGATCCTGACAGGGCTCAATCTCAGGACCCTGGGATCATGAAACCCAATGTGACCTGAGCCCAACCAAGAGTCAGATGCTTCACCGACTTAGCCACCCAGGTCCCCCTACACGATACTTTAACATATAAACCTTTTCTGTCATTATTAGTGATTGGAATGGGGAGGAGGCAAAGCTGAGTTTTGAGTCACCATCTTGATCCAGCCTTTCCAGTACTAATCAATTTTTTTTTTTTTACATTTTTAAAAAAATTTATTTGACACAGAGAGAGAGATCACAAGTAGGCAGAGCGGCAGGAGGTGGGGGGTGGGGGGGAGGCTCCCTGTTGAGCAGAGAGCCCGATGCGGGGCTTGATCCCAGGACCCTGAGATCATGACCTGAGCTGAAGGCAGAGGCTTTAACCCACTGAGCCACCCAGGTGCCCCCAGTACTAATAAATTTTAAAACGTTACTTAATTTTACTGATTTGAACTTTATGCTAGCCCTTGAGGAGGTAATAGACCATTGAATTCTTAGTAATGACTGTTCTTTTTAGCTTGGCATACCATGTACTTCACTTTAAAATTTCAAGGTAGGTAGGCAAGTTTTTCTAACTTAGGAAACTTCAGGTGTATCTTTAAAGCTGTGAAGGAAGAGGGATGGAAATGGAATTTTTCAGTTGTTTGAAAGAGTAGTTTCCAGACAGGGCTTTCTTGCCTAGAGATGCCCTGTTTATGCAGTACCCTACATGGATATGTAGTACAGTGCTGTGGGGAAAAAAGCCACAGCCTTCATAACCCAATAAGCATTCTCCAGCTTTCCAGTCCCCATTTTTCTTGGAAATTACCCATGACATGAGCAAGAATGCTGGAAGCATAGATCTGTAGACTGTAAGACTTTGTGGCCCAGTGTTTCTTGAGACATTAGATATTATCTAGTCCTTATCAGAAAGAACATTGATGCTGGGAGTCATCAAAAAAGCATAAATAAGAGGTAACTTGAATAAACATTTTTTTTAGAATCGATGTTCTACAAAGAGACAGAGTAAATATTCTTAAAATCTAGTAGAGGAGCCATAAGCAAGTGCTGTGGGAACACGGAAGAACGAACAACATAGAGGAATGTACCCTGATGGGCAACAGGTGGTAACATTCAATCTTGAGTTTTGAAGAATACTTTATAGGACAATACAGTGTTCTCCATTGTCAAGCAGGCTGACCTATTTAAATAGATAAGAGACCTGGTGAATGTTTCTTATCCATAAGGTTGACCTAATTTCCAGTTTGTTATCATGATTAAAATATTATATGTAACCATTATTAGATTAGTAGCTTAAAACTAATGGGCCTGCATCTGGATTGAGAACCATAAACCCTCCTGAAGATTTCATCCCAAACTGTGGTTTTTATCTGTCATAGAATTTTTAAAAGATTTTATTTAGGGCACCTGGGTGGCTCAGTGGGTTAAGCCGCTGCCTTCAGCTCAGGTCATGATCTCAGGGTCCTGGGATCAAGCTCAGAATCAGGCTTTCTGCTCAGTGGGGAGCCTGCTTCCCTCTCTCTCTCTGCCTGCCTCTCTGCCTACTTGTGATTTCTCTCTGTCAAATAAATAAATAAAATCTTAAAAAAAAAAAAAAGATTTTATTTATTTATTTATTTATTTATTTATTTTAAAAACCTAGGGGTGTGCAGAGGGAGAGGGAGAAGCAGGCTCCCCACTGAACAGGGACCTCCCCCCAACCCCTCAATGCAGGGCTCCATCCCAGGACCCTGGTATCATAACCTCCGCCAAAGGCAGACACTTAACCGACTGAGCCACCCAGGCACCCCTATCTGTTGTAGGATTTCTTGAACGGAAGACTAGTTTGGGCCTCTGTCCCTAATATTTTTTTTGGTCATTGTGTTACCCTGGTTGAATAGATAGACTATTGAGCCGAGATTGTCCCTATTTTACTTAAAACACAAGCAAACAAAACTATTTTAAAGAGCAATATGATTTGTACACTTCTTTTACTTTGAGGTAAGTATATTGATTAAGCCAAGAGAATAGAAGTATGTATCTGTTTGATTACTGGATATTTTGGTTTGTAGGATTATCAGAGAGAGCATAGGAGCAGCAACTGACCTATAAAAGATTAAAAATCTATTTATCTGTTATCTTCTACTTGTGTCCCGGGTTGTAAATCCCTGAGTTTGTCCTCTCCAAGCACCCACTTCATTTTCTTTTTCAGTATGAGAGAGAGATTCTTTCTAGAAAATAAAATACTTCTGTTTAAGTATTAAACTATAGAACTTGAGCAGTAATAATCCCAATATTGTATATGTCTGTTCACTGAAAATCGATTTGACTCCTTGTTAATAATGAACTTTTATTCACTTAAAAGTTGTGGCTTTTTGAAAAAAAAAAAAAAAAAAGGTGTGGCTTTTTGTTTCTGTGGAACCCTAATTGCTAAAGGCTTTTCAAACTTTTCAGGGAAGCGTGACAGCAATGACAGTATTTTTCCCCTTGGATACAGCTCGACTCCGACTTCAAGGTGAGTATCTTTTGTAGGCATCATAGTCTTGTCATTTGGTGTCAAGAAGCAAACCTATTTTTCTCATAAGTTCTAAGTTAACGTAAGGATAGCTGTTTTGTTAACAATCTATCCTTGTCCATTTCCACTGACTTTACTACTGGTCATCCTTGCTGTTTCCCAATTAACAGAGAGGTGTTCATGGATGAGTCATAATCTCAGCCACTCTTACCAGAAAGAACCTGAGTGGGTTTGTATTAAGAATTTTGAATCATTACAGTATTTCTAATAAACAATAAGGGCTTTTTTTAAGGTTTTATTTATTTATTTATTTGACAGAGAGAGATCACAAGTAGGCAGAGAGACAGGCAGGGGGCAGAAGGGAAGCAGGCTCCCTGCTGAGCAGAGAACCCGACGCGGGGCTCGATCCCAGGACCCCGGGATCACGACCCGAGCCAAAGGCAGAGGCTTCAACCCACTGAGCCACCCAGGTGCCCCAAAAAAGATTTTTAAAAAAGATTTTATTTATTTATTTAACAGGAGAAAGATCAAGCACAGTAAGGGGGAGGGGCAGAGAGAGAGGGAGAAGCAGACTCTCCACTGGTCAGGGAGCCTGATGTGGGGCTGATCTCAGGACCCTTGGATCACGATCTGAGCCCAAGGCATACACTTACCTGACTGAGCCACTCAGGAACCCTGATTTTTTTTTTTTTTTTTTTAAGTAATCTCTATATATAACATTGGGCTCAAATTTACAACCCCAGGATAAAGAGTTGCATGCTCTGCCAACTAAGCCAGCTGGGTGCCTGTACATTATGACATTTTTAAGGCACGATTTACAGAGTTTGCTGGGGGTAGATCTTCTCAAAAGAGAGCAAAGAATAGGAGACACAGTGCAGCCAAACACCCATTGTCACTGCTAAGTTGGGCATGTAGACCTAGTTTGCCTCTTTTGCATTATAGGACTAGGTAACTATAATTCGTGCTTGCTTATTCCCTAGTATTTTTCAGCTTGAAATTATAAACCTGTGCTAGAACTTATGTGAAGAGATAAGAATAAGATTAGCTTTGAATAAACTAATTCCTACGTTAAAATCCTTCATGGCTATTATTATAAATTAATTTTAGAGTTTTATGATAGGTTTTTTCATATGACTCAAAATATATAAAATGATGCACACTACAGTGGAAAATCTCACTCTGATCTGCCCGTTTTCCCTCCTCTGCAGATAATGTCTTATCAGTCTCTCAAATAGTCTTACAGAGTTTCATTATGGAATAACAAGCAAATAAGAATATAGAAGATTTCTCCCGTCCTTCCACCAATAAAAGCATATTTGTCACATTGTTCTGTACCATACATTTTTTTACTTAACAGCATATTTTGGATGCTTTCCAAATCAGTGCTTTGGGAGCTTCTTTATCCTTCTAGCTGTAGAGTGATTCCATAGTATAAATGTACCAGAACCTGTTTCCCCTTCCCCTATTGTAGATTCTTGGATCTTTTCTTCTATTTTTTAAAGATTTTATTTATTTAGGGGTGCCTGAGTGGCTCAGTGTGTTAAAGCCTCTGCCTTCAGCTCAGGTCATGATCCCAGGGTCCTGGGATTGAGCCCCGTGTTGGGCTCTCTGCTCAGCAGGGAGCCTGCTCCACCCCCCCTTCTGTCTGCCTCTCTGCCTACTTGTGATTTCTATCTGTCAAATAAATAAATAAAATCTTTAAAAGAAAGATTTTATTTACTTATTTGAGAGAGAGACAGAGAGTGTGATCAGGGGGAAGAGCAGAGGGAGAGGGATAAACATACTCTGTGCTGAACATGGAGCCCCATGTGGGGCCTGATCCTACCACCCCAAGATCACAACATGAGCCAAAACCAAGACCTGGATGCCCAACTGACTGAGCCACCCAGGCACCCTTCTTCTCTTTTGTAGAATAGACTTGTTCATATGCTGCTTTGTTTCTGTAAGTTCTATGGGATAAATTCCCAGAAGTGAGATTGCTGGATCAAAGGGTAAGCCTGTTTGTAATTTTGACAGCTATGGCCAGATTGCCTTCTTTAGGAGTTTCCTGTTCACCATCCCACAAACTGTATAGGTATCAATTTTAATTCTTAGGAAATTGTTCTATTTCTACATTTTTATGTTTTCAAAATGTTCTCCAAGCGTGGGTAGGAAATGTGAAGTTAATTGAGGTTTTGTGATTTTCGGTGAGAATGCCAAGAAAATCAGAGCTCTCATCCTTTTTTTTTAGTTTTAAGTAAGTTCTACGCCCAAGGTGGGGCTCAAAATTACAACCCTGATATCAAGAGTCACATGTTCTACCAACTGAGCCAGCCAGGCATCCCAGTTCTCATCCTTTTGAGACCTTTATTTTCTAGATTAGGAAATAGAACAAAAGCCTAAAACTCTGAAAACCTGAGTTTTAATCGTGGCTCTGCTACCAGCTACATGTGTCCTTCACAACTTTTATGTGTGGCCTCTCCGCTAATAGCGAGATGGTAATTCGTTTCCTCTTTACTTTATAAGATGTTAAGATAAAAATGAGAATATGTAACTCTGAAAAAAAACCCTCAAAACAAGAAAGCGTTATAAAATACAAGATTCCTGTTACACTTTTGCTTTGGGAATTAGGTGTTGAATTAAAATGCTTTATGGTTCACGAATAACAGATGAGACCCAAGGAAACCACAGTTGGGAATTTAGCAAAAGGAACAAGGAGGATTGGTGAGTTCTGAGGCAAGTTAGGGAGCTCAAATAATAGGGTGAGAGATGGCTCAGATGAGGTAAAAGGCATTTCAGTGAAACTTGTCGATGCTGAAGATAGTAATTCTCAAAGGATTTAGTTAAAATGTATATTCTTTTATCTTATAGTTGATGAGAAAAGAAAGTCCAAAACTACACACATGGTGCTCCTGGAGATCATTAAGGAAGAAGGCCTGTGAGTACCATCTTGCCCGTCTTTGCTAGACAAAGCAGCCCATTAGGAGATTGCTGGGCTTCTAGCATACCTGCCCTCAACTCTCTTTCCATTCTTGTAGCCTTACAGTAGTTGTGAATCTGTAATTGCCTGACTTATAAGTACATAATTGTTTTCATCTCCTTAAAGTTTTATAGTTGGCCATTTTGATTCTTGATCATTGAGTCTTCCATGAAACCAATGCTTTGTTTTACGTTTTAGTGTTTTTTTACAGTGAGCCGAAGAAGTTGTTGTTTAGTTCATTCCTATCAGATGCATACAGATTATGTACTTCTTTTTTTTTTTTTTTAACTTTTTATTTGGAAATAATTTCAAGTTCACAAAAAGTTACAAAACTAAAAATAGTACAAAGAGTATCAATATATGCTTTACCCAGAGCCACCTACTATATTAACACTTTTTCCCATTTATTTTCCCAGTTGTGCTTATTTTCTCTCCCTGCTTTCTCTCTCTCTTCCCCTTCTGTCTTTATTATACACACAAACCACACAACCTTTTTTCGGAATTATTTAAGAGTAAGTTACACACCAAACATCAAAGCCTTTTACCCCTATGATGTTGACATTTTTAAGGAATATAACCCCCCTTCTTTTAAATAAAATGTTTCTCGTTTTAAGTTTGCCTCATGTTTCTTTATGATTAGACTGAGGCTCTGTGTTCTTGACCAGAGTCATGCATAGGTGATATTGTGTCCTTAGGCTATCACATCTGGAATCACGTATTGTCCACCTGCCCTCATTGGTTAATTATGATTTCTCAGATTCAGGTTAACCACTGAATAATTTAATTTTTCCTCTCTTGCAACTATTAGCAGTCTATGAAGAAAAACTTTATTTAGTATTAGTATAGACTCAGAAATTCCTGATTTTTCGGTGTTTTACAATTGATTACCATACTATATTATATTGGTTTTGAAACTGTCCTGAGTGGGAGCCCCTTCAGCATGGTTCCTGTGCCCTAATAACATGCTCCCATCACTTTTTTTTTTTTACACTTATTATGTCTATATTTACTTATTTTTTTTTAAAGATTTTATTTATTCATGTATTTGTTAGAGAGAGAGAGACAGAGAGCGCACAAGCAGGCAGAGAGGCAGGCAGAGGCAGAGGGAGAAGCAGGCTCCTCGCTGAGCAAGGAGCCGGATGTGGGACTCGATCCCAGGACCCTAGGATCATGACCTGAGCCGAAGGCAGTGGCTTAACCAACTGAACCACCCAGGCGTCCCTATATTTACTTATTTTTAAATGTTGTCACCTTGTAATAAAATGTGAATGATGCTATATTAACTAATAGCCATGCAGAAATTATCTCTAATTTTATACAGTAATTTATGAAAGGAAATCAAGGGGAAGAAACCAGTAAAATCAGTCATTGAAAGTGTGTTGTTTCTTTGGTATCATTAATGGTAGAAAAGGTTTCTTGGTTTGGACATCTTTCAGAATGTGAGATACATGTACAATTTGGAGTATGTTGTAGTGTAGGAGTGAACTTTGAGAATATGTGAATCATGATCACCCTTTTCTAGGACTTTGCCCCTTTCCACTAGCTTTTGTCCAGCATCTTTACTATTGCTTATTGTGTTTTTCCTCTAGCCTGGCACCATATCGAGGGTGGTTTCCAGTTATCTCCAGTCTCTGCTGCTCCAATTTTGTCTATTTCTACACTTTTAATAGTCTCAAAGCAGTCTGGGTCAAAGGTCAACGTTCTACTACTGGAAAAGATCTAGTAGTTGGATTTGTTGCAGGTAACAAAGTTTTCCGAGTATAAAATTAAAGTAATGCTACAAAGAATATAATTAATTTTCTGATGGCTCTGTGTGTATGTGTGTGTTTGATAAAAACATACAACATATAATTTACCATTTTAACAATTTTTAAGTGTATACTTCAATAGTAAGTTTATTTACATTATTGTGAAACAGATCTCCAGAACATTTTCATCTTATAAATGTGAAACTCTATAACCATTAGACAACAACTCCCCCTTACCCCCTTCTCCAGCCCCATTCTTTCTGTTTCTATAAATCTGGCTACTGTAGATGCCTTAATGTAACTGGAATCATACAGCATTTGTCTTTTTGTGACTGGCTCATTTCATTCAGCATGTCTTCAAGGTTCATTCATGTTGTAGGATGTAGCAGGATTTCTATTTTTCTAAGACTAAATAATATTTTCTTGTATGTATATATTAAATAATATTTACGTATATACCACATTTTGTTTATCCATTCATCTATTGATGGACATTTAGGTTGTTTCTAACTCTTGGATACTTTGAATAGTTGCTGTTATGAACATGGGTTGTGCAGATATATCTCTTCAAGTCCCTGCTTTCAGTCCTTTTGGATATATACCTAGAAGTGAGATTGCAGGATCATATGTTAGGGTTTTGTGTGTGTGTGTGTGTGTGTGTTTTGTTTTTTGTTCATTTTTGTGGTTTTGTTTTTGTTTTTTTATCATGAGGAACTACCATACTCTTTTCCAGAGCAGTTATGGCAGGGGTTTTAAATTCTCCACATCCTTACCAGCTCTTGTTACTTTCTGGGTGTTTTGCTTTAGTAGTAGCCACCCAATGGTCATGTGAGGTGATCTTGCACTGTGGTTTGATTTGCATTGCTCTGATGAGTAGTGATGTTGAGCATCTTTTCATATGCTGATTGGCCACTTGTATGTCATCTTTGGAGAAATGTCTGTTCAAGTCCTTTGCCTTTATTGAGTTATTTGATATTTTGTCATTGAGCTGTAGGTTTTTTTTTTTTTTTTAAAGATTTTATTTATTTATTAGTTAGAGAGAGAGAGAGAGAGAGCGCGAGCACAGGCAGACAGAGAGGCAGGCAGAGGCAGAGGGAGAAGCAGGCTCCCTGCCGAGCAAGGAGCCCGATGTAGGACTCGATCCCAGGACGCTGGGATCATGACCTGAGCCGAAGGCAGCCGCTTAACCAACTGAGCCACCCAGGCGTCCCTGAGCTGTAGGTATTTTTAATATATTCTGGATATTAGCCCCTTATGAGATATATGATTTCCAAGTATGTTCTCCCATTCTCTATTGACTTTTACTCTGTTGGTTATGTCCTTTGGTGCTCAAAAATTTTAAGTTTGATGTTTGTCCCATTTGTCTATTTTTGCTTTTCTGCCTGTGCTTTTGGTGTCACATCCAAGAAGTCATTGCTGTCTCTAATGACATGAAAACATTTTCTGCTCTGTTTTCTTCTAGGAGTTTTATACCTTTAGGTCTGATGTTTGGGTCTTTAATCCATTTAGAATAATATTTTAAAATTTTACATTTAGAATAAATTTTTATATGTGATATAAGCTATATGTCCAACTTCATTCTTTTTTGTGTGTGGATATCCAGTTTTCCTAATACCATTTTTTTCTTTTCTTTTTTTTTTTTTCTTAATACCATTTGATGATATTGTCTTTTCCCCATAGAGTGGTCCTGACACCCTTGTGGAAGATCATTGACCATATACACAAAAAGGTTGATTTCTGGGGCACCTGGGTGGCTCAGTGGTTTAAAGCCTCTGCCTTCGGCTCAGGTCATGATCCCAGGGTCCTGGGATCGAGTCCCGCATCGGGCTCTCTGCTCCATAGGGAGCCTGCTTCCTCCTCTCTCTCTGCCTGCTTCTCTGCCTACTTGTGATCTCTATCTGTCAAATAAATAAAATATTAAAAAAAAAAAAGGTTGATTTCTGAGCTGACCTGGCTTATTTTTGTCTTTTAATCCAGAGAAGATTGTTTTAGCGATGTTTAGCAGCATCCCAGAACTTATGGAGCTTAAAGTCTCTCTCTTTTTAAAGATTTTATTCATTTATTTACAGAGAGAGAGAGAGAACACGCAAGTGGGGGGTTGGGAGGGGTAGGAGAGAGAGAGAATCCCAAGCAGACTCCATGCTAAGCGGGGAGCCTGATGGGAGGGCTCGATCTCCCGACCCTGAGATCATGACCTGAGCCAAAATCAAGAGTCAGGTGCTTAACCAGCTGAGCCACACAGGCACCCCAAGTCTCTTAAAAAAAAAAAAAGATTACAATAATTGTTTTTTTTAAGATTTTATTAATTTATTAGAGAGAGAGCACAAGCAGGGGAGCGGCAAAGGGAGCTAGAGAAGCGGGCTTCCTGCTGAGCAGGGAGCCCGATGTAGGGCTTAATCTCAGGCCCCCGGGATCATGACCTGAGCCAAAGGTAGACAGTTAACCAACTGAGCCACCCAGGTACCCCTAAATTAATTGATTTAACTGTTATGCTTTTAGTGTTCTGTTTTGTGGAATCAATTTTTGGTATATTCTTTGAAAAATTAGTACTTTGGGAGCCATGTATTTCAATAATATAAATGTTCATTTGAAATTTAAATGATTTAACTGAAAAATAGTTACCAGGCCAAGAGTACTCATGCCCTACAAGTTTTCCTCTTTATTAGTATGAGACCATTGATGTTTTTTGGCTTGGTCTCTGAGGTTTTCTTCTGCTTAGTACTCTCATTTGGGTTTTAAGTTGATTTAGATCTAATTAACTTTTACTTCTACCAAGCTTTTTTAAAATTGAGATATAATTGACATATAACATTATATTAGTTTCGGGTGTACAACATAATGATTTGGTATTTGTATATATTACAAAATGATAGTTAACATCCATCACCACACAGTTAAATTTTTTTTCCTTGTGGTGAGAACGTTTTTTTAAGATTTTATTTTTAAGTAATCTCTACACCCAATGTGGGGCTTGAACCCACAACCCTGGAGATCAAGAGTCACATGCTCCACCAACTGAAGCAGCCAGGCACCCCTGTGGTGAGAACTTTTAAGATCTACTCTCTTAGCAACTTTCAAATATACAATAATCACTATGCTATTCATTACATCCCCATGACTTATTTGTTTTATAACTAAAAGTGTGTACCTTTTGACCACCCACCAAGCCAACTTTTTCATAGAGTATAACACACAGGATTTCATTCTCTGAGCAAATGAATAAAGATTTGTAAGTAAATAACTCAGGATAGAAATCCAAGAGTCATCATAGTGAGTGATCATCAAGGACCATCAGTCTCAGGGATGCCTGGCTGGCTCGGTCAGTAGAGCACGTGACGCTTGGTCTCAGGGTTGAGTGTTTGAGTCCTTAGTTGCGCGTAGAGATTACTTTAAAAAAAAAAAAAAAAAGAGCCATCATCAGACTGTCTCCTAAGTATCTCTAGAATCTATTTCTTCTTTTCCATATCCATAGCCATTTCTTTTTTTTTAATACTTTTATTTATTCTTTTAAATAATTAATTAATTTTTTTAGATTATTTGACCGACAGAGATCACAAGTAGGCAGAGAGGCAGACAGAGAGAGGGAAGCAGGCTCCCCGCTGAGCAGAGAGCCCGATGTGGGGCTCAATCCCAGGACCCCTGGGATCATGAACTGAGCAGAAGACAGAGGCTTTAACCCACTGAGCCACCCAGGCGCCCCTCCATAACCATTTCTATTGTTGCTCTTGAGGTCTTCCTTAACTTACCTACTTCGCATAATTCTACCCAGCTTCCTTTCTGGAAAAATAGAATAACCTTTCTTTTCCTTTTTTTTTTTCAATTAACATATGGTGTATTATTTGCCACAGGGGTACAGGTCTGTGAATCTTCAGGCTTACACACTTCACAGCACTCACCATAGCACATACCCTCTCCAGTGTCCATAACCCAACCACCCTCCCCATACCCCGCTCCCCACCAACCCTCAGTTTGTTTTGTGAGATTAGACTTTTATGGTTTGTCTCCCTCCGGATCCCATCTTGGTTCATTTTTTCCTTCCCTACCCCTCAAACCTCCCCACTTTGCTTCTCAAATTCCTCATATCAGGGAGATCATATGATAATTGTCTTAGAATAACCTTTCTAACAGTATCATAACTCAAAGAATTCAAGCTTGAGATTTGTTTACTTGGCAAAAAAATCAGAATAAATCCAAGGATTTATTGGAAGGAACCTTCCACAGAAGGAACCTTCTTTTTTACATAATTGCAACAAATGGCACTCTAGTATTATCTTGAGTACCTGAGACCAAGTATTTGTAATATTTTGATTTTTTTTTTAAAGATTTTATTTATTTATTAGAGAGAGAGAGAGAGAGGGAGAGCGAGCACAGGCAGACAGAGAGGCAGGCAGAGGCAGAGGGAGAAGCAGACTCCCTGCCGAGCAAGGAGCCCGATGTGGGACTCGATTCCAGGATGCTGGGATCATGACCTGAGCCGAAGGCAGCTGCTTAACCAACTGAGCCACCCAGGCGTCCCTAATATTTTGATTTTAATGCATTTTAGATTACTGTAGTTTTATGTATTGACATTTAAAAGGTTATGACTCACTGTCAAGGACTAACTCAGAAACTTTCCATGAAACTACTAATTCATGAAATAATATGATGAAACCTTTTTAAATTTAATTATTTATTGATTTTTTATTAACATATAATGTATTATTTGTTTCAGGGGTACAGGTCTATGATTCATCAGTCTTACACAACACATACCCTCCCTGGTGTCCATCACCCAGCTACCCCTCCAGTAACCCTCAGTACAATATCTTTTTAATTGTTCAGAGCTGTTTATTTGCTGGCATCAGACATCCCATTCTCTACTAGGTACACAACACTATTGTTATTCTCCCTCTCACTGTGCTCTGCTTGTTTCTTTTCTAACTCTTACACATCTATAATCATAGCAGATTCCCCCATATCCAACAAGGCTAGACTGGTATATTAGGGCAGTTAGTTTTTAAAAGTCAGTTGACATAGGGATTATCTTTTTTTTTTAATATATGTGCTGCCTATGCGAGCACGACATAGGGATTATCATAAATAGACTACTTACACTTTATTTTATTTTAACTTAAGATGTATAAATACATACTTTTTCATTTTTTAAAAATATATGGCCAAGGCATATTGGTTCACAGATGAGAGTTTTATGCCTTTTCTTGTATATACCACATACCTACAAAATTTTGCCTACCGTAACAGATTCAAGTGACATAAGCGAGTTTGAGAAAATCATATCATTCTCATTCACTTACATTCTGAAGTGTTTTCTTGAGTATGTGAAAGAAAGGTGCAATGGGTCTGTGTCAGTGGTGAGCCTCATCTATGATATGTCTTATCAGAGAGATGGTGGGGGACTGCTATTCTGAAACCTAAATCTGATGTTATCCCCAGCTTCAGACCTTTTGATGTCTGCCACTTACATATAAGATAAAGTCATGGTACCCACAGCATAGAAGGCCCCCACTGTATACGGGATAAATGCCCAACATGCAAGATCTGCTGTGATACTGCTTTCTTCTAGCTTGATCTTTATTGTTCCCATCCTCTCTTGGAAAATTGTGACTCCTTGAGTATACCAAGACATTTAATGACCCCATCCTTCTATAGCTTCTGTTGTCTCTCTGATACAGCTACTGTTGTCTGTCTGATACACAGTAAGGCCCCACCAGCTGCCCCAAACATAGGATTATCCAGCCCACAATCAAAATGTTGGTTGTATCACCATTGAGAGGCCCTTGGTCAATTGTATTTTATAGTCCTTTATAATTCTGAGATTCTCTGATTATAGGTTCCCTCTTTTTCTGAAAGTAAGGAATTCTTTGGAAATTGCTTTTGTAAGTTTTAAATTTCTCTTCATGACATGTTTTCATATCTTAATACCTCTGCATTCTTTGAATTATAACCACTTTTTCTTTTCCTGCTGTGAGCCTTGTCATGTATTAAACTCACTGTTGAAATGAGTTTCATTGTCTCCAAGGAGAACTAGGAACAGTATAATTGTTATTCAAGTTCTGCTTGAAATTTAGGAATTTATTAGTTATTGTATTTTCATAGGGAAAAAGCTCATATAGCTTGATACCTTGGGGAGGGATTTGGGAACAGAATCTCACAGAAAATTTAAATGAAGAAGATACTTGCCATTTTTGTGAAGTTGGGATTTTTACCAATAACTGTTTTTGAATGCCAGTGGTGTTATTGTTGACAGTTCATATTCCTTTCCTGCCCTCCAGTCTTAAATCTGGTAAGGCAGGTTTGTTTCCATTGTGTATCAAGTTGCATTCCTTCAAATAGGGAGCCAAGTGGTTAGATTTATGACCTTGATCTGCCCTTGTCTTGTATCAGTGGTCATTGCACTGATTTCCCACAAGTGCATATATGATCAGCATACTTCTTTTTTGTTTTCTCTCCTTAACAGACTCACTGCTAATAAAACTATTTTGTTTTCGAGATTTCAGAAGTAAAGAGCTGTTTAAATTATTCCTTGAATCAGTGCATAATTTCAGTGCGTGTGTTCAGTTACTGTTCATCTCTTAATTTTGCTTCTGTTTCTTATAAATGATTTTTACAAAGAAAAACGAAAATGGAATCATCTGGAAGAAAAACAAATTTTTTTAAAGATTTTATTTATTTGACAGAGTAAGACACAGTGAGAGAGGGAACACAAGCAGGGGGAGTAGGAGAGGGAGAAGCAGGCTTCACACAGAGCAGGGAGCCTGACTCGGGGCTCGATTCCAGGACCCCGGAATCATGACCTGAGCCGAAGGCGGCAGCTTAACGACTGAACCAACCAGGCACCATGAAAAACAATTTCTTGCATTAAGGAGGTAAAATGTTAGTATTCCCATTTTAGAATGAAGTAACAGCCACAGTTTAGAACTGAAAAAACTTTCTACATGGGCTAATAAATAAGCAGACAACTTTCCTTATCCTTAAGCCATATCCATCATGTGTTCGTAAAGTTGAAATCCCTCATCATGACTGTTTGTAGTTTGTTTTTCTTCCATGGAATGCTGTCTTTTGCTTCATTAGGTCAGTTCCAAGTTTTTAGTAAAGTTTTGGATCCTCAAATATTTGAGTGTCTTTTCCCAGAACTCATAAAATTATAGTGGTTAAAAAATACCTTTCCATCTATTTTGGCTTAGAGGATGAACAAAGTACTTAAACTTCTCAGATGAAAAGCTTCAAAATATGAATGTTCTTACAAGAGCTTAGTATTTTCTTCTGTAAATGATACAGTGCATTTTTGTACTTGAGATTGTCCTTAGAATCCTCTCAGTCTTTCAGCTCAAAACAAAGATATTATGAAAGCAAAATTTTGAATGATAGTTAAATCTTAAATCCAGGCTGCATTGCCTCCAAAGTGTTTTGTGGGTACTTTCCTCTTGAATAGAGCATGAAAATAGAGCATGAAAGGAATTTTGATTTCTAAAGAGTTTGTTTAATAGACAACATGTTTCATTTGTTTAGAAAGGTGTATGCACTTTGCCTGTCTGTGTTAGCTACCGAAGCCGGTGACCTCTGTTTCTGAGCTCTCCTGTCTTCATCTGGAAAAACAGAAAAATGGAATAGATTGCTCAGTAGTACTGTCTAGTCTGATTTTTCTTGCTGTTGATTTTTCTGTCAAATGATGTGTGCGTTACATCCAATAGGAACACATCATAAAGTCTGGGCAAGTGGGCATGGGTTGATATCCTTTTCTCTTGACCTCTTGAACACTGGCACTTTTAAAATGACACTAGCAAGAATCTCTAGGTAAGGCTTTTTCAGATTATGATCAATGCCTTAAGTGACAATGCATGAATATAGTGAGTCATAACTAGAGATGACTCTTTGATGTGTTATATGACTTTAAAAATACAATAAATACAGCTCATAAAATTTTTTGCTACTGTCTTTTATTTTGAGAAAAGAGTTCTCATAATGCTCTTAAGAAAGAGGTAACATTATCTTACTTTAGCAGCTATATGCCACAGGTGAGAAAATGGGATTTTAATCTCTTGGCTGCTTCATCAAGCTTATCTTTGGTTGGACTTGTGTTTTTTGAATGGTGTGTTTTGAGATTCCATAAACCAAAACATTCTTTCTCCTGTTGTGTTTAAATGACGTTTAGTAAAAGAAGATTGCTCTTCCTTAGGATTATGCCTCTTGGTTCTTCAGAGCTTGGCTAGAGCTGGATAGCTTGATATGTGGTTGTTCGCTGAGTTTGTTCATTGGTTCATTTGTTCAGTATTTATTTAACAAATATTTATAGAGTATATACTATGTGTCAGGCATTTTGTTACAACTCTCTCTGGTATTTTTTTTTTAATCATTCCAGGACTGATGAGGAATATTTTAATATCTCAAGATGGTGTTAACTTGGGATCATGTGTTTTCAAAACAGAAGCACCTGGCTCATTGTATTGTTCCACTCTGAGGCAACATTGGGGGGCCAACATCCCCATCCTTAAGCTTGTAAGGATCATGATGCTTGCGAAGCTATTTCAGATGTTTTGTGATGGTTCATAACCACTGCTTGCTGCCTGCCTGTCCTAATCCCCTAAGTGATGAGGAGCTCTTCTGTGAGCCTCTAGTCCCTGGTGAAGCTCTTTCAGACATCACCACTTTCACCCACCTGTCACCCATTGTACCAAACCCATACTCACTTACAGCCATGTAAGCTACTTACGTGAGAGTTGCAAATTCTGTGTTTTATTAGATATTGTCATGGACTTAGTATGTGATGAGTAGGCCTTATTTAAACTGTTATTTTTTAAAATATACTTAGAACTAGATCAAAATTGCTACCTTGGATGCTATATAAGTTGACAAGTAAATCATTTCCTTTCATACAAATGTGGAAAGGTACTGCTGCC
>ML103896.1:0-20781 GCA_003697995.1 Taxidea taxus jeffersonii
TTAAAGTCTCCAACTATTATTGTATTCTTGTCAATGTGTTTCTTTGATTTTGTTATTAATTGGTTTATATAGTTGGCTGCTCCCATGTTAGGGGCATAGATATTTAAAATTGTTAGATCTTCTTGTTGGACAGACCCTTTGAGTATGATGAAGTGTCCTTCCTCATCTCTTATTATAGTCTTTGGCTTAAAATCTAATTGATCTGATATAAGGATTGCCACCCCAGCTTTCTTCTGATGTCCATTAGCATGGTAAATTGTTTTCCACCCCCTCACTTTCAATCTGGAGGTGTCTTCAGGTCTAAGATGAGTTTCTTGTAGGCAGCATATGGATGGGTTTTGTTTTTTTATCCATTCTGAAACCCTGTGTCTTTTGATTGGGGCATTTAGCCCATTTACATTCAGGGTAACTATTGAGAGATATGAGTTTAGTGCCATTGTATTGCCTGTATGGTGACTGTTACTCTATAATGTCTCTGTTCCTTTCTGGTAATACTTTTAGGGTCTCTCTTTGCTTAGAGGACCCCTTTCAATATTTCCTGTAGAGCTGGTTTGGTGTTTACAAACTCTTTCAGTTTTTGTTTGTCCTGGAAGCTTTTAATCTCTCCTTCTATTTTCAATGATAACCTAGCTGGATAAAGTATTCTTGGCTGCATGTTTTTCTCGTTTAGTGCTCTGAATATATCATGCCAGTTCTTTCTGGCCTGCCAGGTCTCTGTGGATAAGTCTCCTGCCAATCTAATATTTTTACCATTGTACGTTACAGATTTCTTGTCCCGTGCTGCTTTCAGGATTTTCTCTTTGTCGCTAAGACTTGTAAATTTTACTATTAGATGGCGGGGTGTGGGTCGATTCCTATTGAGTTTGAGAGGTATTCTCTGGGCTTCCTGGATTTTGATGCTTGTTCCCCTTGCTATATGAGGGAAATTCTCTACAATAATCCTCTCCAGTATACCTTCTGCTCCTATTTCTCTTTCTTCTTCTTCTGGAATCCCAATTATTCTAATGTTGTTTCGTCTTATGGCATCACTTATCTCTCGAATTCTCCCCTCGTGGTCCAGTAGTTGATTGTCTCTCTTTTGGTCTGCTTCATTATTCCCTGCCATTTGGTCTTCTATGTCACTAATTCTGTCTTCTGCCTCATTTATCCTAGCAGTAAGAGCCTCCATTTTTGATTGCACCTCATTAATAGCTTTTTTTATTTCAACTTGATTAGACTTTATTTCTTTTATTTCTCCAGAAAGGGTTTTTATTTCTCCTGACAGGGTTTCTCTAATATCTTCCATGCCTTTTTCGAGCCCAGCTAGAACCTTGAGAATCGTCATCCTGAATTCCAGATCTGACATATTACCAATGTCTGTATTGATTATGTCCCTAGCCTTCGGTCCTGTCTCCCGCTCTTTTTTTTGTGGTGAGTTTTTCCGCCTTGTCATTTTGTCCAGATAAGAATCCGCTGTTCTCCTTGTTAAGTGAACTTGGTCTTGGCTGTAATTCTTTGGTCTTCTGGGGGAGGGGCCTGTTGTAGTGATTCTCAGGTGTCTTTGCCCGAGGCGGAGTTGCACCGCCCTTACCAGGGGCCGGGCTAAGTAATCCTCTCAGGTTTGCTTTCAGGAGCTTTTGTTCCCTTAACGCGCTTTCTGTAGAGTTCTGGAGGACGGGAATGACAATGGCGGCCTCCCAATCTCCGGTTCAGAGGAGCCGAGGGCTAGGGGCCCCAGTCTTCAGCGCGCCTTCAGGGAAAAGCGTTTAATCCCTCCAGACTCCCTAGCCCACGTTTGCGCCGGTGAGTGCGCGCGCGCGTCGGCCCGCAGACACTGCGCGCCAGGAGACACCGCCGGCCCGCGAAAAGCGTTTAATCTCTCCAGTCTCCCTCGCCCACGTTTGCGCAGGAGAGTGCGCGCGCGCGTCCGCCCGCAGACACCGCGCGCCAGCAGACACCGCAGGCCCGCAGACCCCGCGGGCCCGCCGACACTGCGCGCACCCGCAGACCGCGCGCGCCTGCAGACCGCGCTCAGAGAAAATCGTGCCTAAGCAGTCCCGTCTCACTGGCTTCTGGGAGTGCTCCGAGCTCACCCAGCCTGTGATCAAGCGTCTCTGTCTCTGGCAGAGTCCCACCTGGAGTCTCCGGAGCCCGTAGATCCCTGAGCTCTCCCGGGTCGGAGTCTCCCCGGATCTTGTGGGGACGCCTCGCACAGAGCACCGGCTAGTGCCACAGAGCACCGGTCCGTGTCACAGACCACTAGGAAATCTCGGCTCTGTTTCCGCAGCCGACTTCCCCGCTCTAATACCTGTGATCTCTGCGACACTCAGACACCCCCGATCCTTCTGTGACCCCGTGGGACCTGAGTCCACGCTGTCCCCACGAGGTCTTCACCCCAGTTTAGCCTCTGGAGCGATGTCCCTCCGTGGAGCCGACTTTTAAAAGTTCTGATTTTGTGCTCCGCCGCTTGCCGGGAGCCGGCCCCTCCCCCTGGGGTCTATCTTCCCGTCGCGTTGGATTCACTTCTCCGCTGGTCCTACCTTTCAGAAAGTGGTCGATTTTCTGTTCCTAGAATTGTTGTTTTTCTTCTCTTCAATCTCCTGTTGGATTCGTAGGTGTTCGGAATGGTTTGATAGGCTATCTAGCTGATCTCCTGCTGGCTGATGTCGTCTCAGCCTCCTACTTCTCCGCCATCTTGACTCCTCCCACACCACTGTAACTTTTAAAAAATATTCTCCTTGGTGGCGCCTGGGTGGCTCAGTGGGTTAAAGCCTCTGCCTTCGGCTCAGGTCATGATCCCAGGGTCCTGGAATCAAGCCCCGCATCGGGCTCTCTGCTCAGCGGGGAGCCTGCTTCCTTCTCCTCTCTCTCTCTCTCTCTGCCTGCCTCTCTGCCTACTTGTGATCTCTGTCAAATAAAATCTCTAAAATTAATAAATAAATAAAAATAAAAAATAAAAAATATTCTCCTTTCCACCATTAAATTATTTTTGGCAACTTTATCAAAAATTAATTGACCACAAATGTGGTAATGCATTTTTAGAATTACTGTTGTGTTTCATTGTCTGAAACAGGTCTATAGGTTTGTCTTTACATCAATCCCACACTGTCTTATTTACTATATCGTTATGGTCAGTCTTGAAATCAGGTGGTTATTCCTATGTTTCAAAATTACTTGGGATTTATTAAGTATTTTCCATCTTTATGCATATGCCATTCTCTATTTGTTTTAAAAGCATACTGTGAAGTGATTGAGATTACATCAAAACTATCAATTAGAGCAGGGAAAACTGACACCTTAAAAATACTGAGCCTCTTATAAAATAAAAAATATTTTAAAATATTTTTAAAATAAAAAATTTTTTAAAGAATTGAAAATATTGATCTCTCCATTTATTTAGATCTTATTTAATATTTCTCAGCTTTCTTCAAATATTCTGTAGTTTCTAATGTACAGATCTTATTGAGGTTTTGTCAAATTTTTACTTATTTCATACGTTTTGATGCTATTCCAAATGGGATCTTTAAAATTTTAACCTCCCAACTGTTCATTGCCCATATAATTATAATTGATTTTTGTACACTGATCTTGTATCATGAAGCCCTTCTATACTCACTTATATCTACTTTCTTGTAGATACCTTTGGATTTTCTATAGATGATATCATGACAGTTTTACTTTTCCAATCCATATGTCGGGTTTTTTCTTTCCTTGCCTTTTTACACTGATTAGGCTATCTAATACAATGATGAGTAGAAGTAGGGAATTTAAGTATCCTTCCTGGTTTCTCTCTGTAGGGAGAAAAGTCTTTGGTTTATTACCATTAAATATAATACTAATTGTAGGTTTTTCTCAAATGTTCTAAAGAATTTTTTTAAGGTTTTGTTTACTCATTTAACAGAGAGGGAGAGTACAAAGCAGTGAGAGCAGCAGGCAGAATGGGAGGGAGAAGCAAGCTCTCTGCTGAGCCAGGAGCCAGATGTGGGACTTGATCCCAGGACCTTAGGATCCTGACCTGAGCCGAAAGCACATCTACTTAACAAACTGAGCCACCCAGGCATCCCAACTTTTTCTCAAATGTTCTATATCAGGTTTAGGAAGTTCTCTTTTATGACTAGCATTCTGAGGAATATAACTGATTATCAAAAGTTAAACCATTTGGGGGCACCTGGGTGGCTCAGCGGGTTAGGGCCGCTGCCTTCGGCTCGGGTCATGATCCCAGGGTCCTGGGATCGAGCCCCGCATCGGGCTCTCTGCTCTTCGGACAGCCTGCTTCCTCCTCTCTCTCTCTTCCTCTCTGCCTACTTGTGATCTCTATCTATCAAATAAATAAATAAAAATCTTTAAAAAAAAAAAAAGTTAAACCATTTGAATGTTACTTGGGGTAAGTCCTACATAATCATGTGTATTACCATTTTTTTTAAGATTTTATTTATTTATTTGTTAGAGAGAGAGCGAGCACAAGCAGACAGAGTGGCAGGCAGAGGCAGAGGGAGAAGCAGGCTCCCTGCCAAGCTAGGAGCCCGATGTGGGACTCGATCCCAGGACGCCGGGATCATGACCTGAGCCGAAGGCAGCCGCTTAACCAACTGAGCCACCCAGGCGTCCCGGTATTACCATTTTTATATACTGTCCAATTCAACTAAGATTTTGTTAAGGAATTTTTGTATCTCTGTTCATGAGGGAGATTATTGTCTTTAGTTTCCTTTTCTCATAATGAAATTTTCTGATTTTACTATCAAGATTTTAAGATTTAGTATGAAAATAAAGCAGACCTCATAAAATGAGCTGGAAATATTTCTCCCTCTTCTATTTTTGGAGAGTCTATGTGTTAGAATGGTGTTATTTCTTCCTAAAATGCATGATGAGGTCTCCAGTGAAGCCATTTGGGCCTGGAGTTTTTTTTGTAAGAAGGTTTTTCATTGGAATTTCAATATAACTAGTATGCATGAAGCTATTCAGATAATCTATTTCATCCTGAATAAGTTTTGGTTAACTGTATTTGTCAAAGAATTTTTTCATCTCATCTAAGTTGTCAAATTTATTGAAATTTAGTTATCCATAAAATTCCCTTATTATCATTAACCTATGTTAGATCTATATATGTTTCCTTTCATTCCTGATATTGGTAATTTGTATCATCTTCCAATCAGTCTAGTTAGAAGTTTATCAATTTTATTGATCTCTTCATAGAACCAGCTTTAAGTTCAGTTGGTATTTTCTACTGTTTTCCCATTATCTATTTCAACCCTTTCTGTTCTTTATTTCCTAACTTCTACTTATTCCGAGGTTTAATTTGCTCTTCTTTATTCACTTCTTAAAGTAAAAATTATATTGTTTTTTTAACCTTCTTCTTTTCTAACATAAAAATTTAGTGGTATAAATTTCCCTTTAAGCACTATTTTGCTGTACCCCACAAATATTATGTGTGTTTTCATTACCATCTAATTTAAAATACTTTTTAATTTCCTTTGTGATTTTTTGGAACCACACATTTTTAGTAGTGTGTTATTTAACTTCCAAATATTCAGGAATATTATAGCTCTTTGTTAACTTTCAGTTTAATTCTGTTGCAGTCAGAGATTACACTCTATATGATTTCAGTCTTTTTACATTATTAAGACTTCTTTTATAGCCCAATATATCTTGGTTGATGCTCACATACACTTGAAAAGAAATTCTACTGTTACATCAATTTTTTGATGGTGTTATTCAAGCTTTCTATGTATTTTACTGATTTTTCTATTTTTTCTATCAATTACTAAGAACAGGGTGTTAAAATATTCAACTACAATTGAGAAAATAAACATTTTCGCTTACAGTTTTGTCAGATTTTGCTTTATGTCTTTTGAAGCTTTTGATTGGATGCATGAATACTTATGCTTGTCATATGTTCTTAATGTGTTGATCTCTTTATCATTATGAAATGCTATTCTTTATCTCTGGTCATATTTATTTTCTGACATCTACTTTGCCAAATATTAGTTCAACAACTCCTACCTTTGTTCTGATTAGAGTTTCCACTATATATTATCTATACTTCTTTCACCTATTTATATTTTGGGAAATGTGTATTGAATGGATTGATTTACTTTCCTGCTTTAGTAACTAGAATAAAATTTTATTTTCATTGATTTATAGTACCTCAACATGACAGTTGTGCATGATTTACAATTTTACAGAAATGTAGCTGAAGAAAATGTGCAGAATACATCCTATACTGAGGACAGAGCTTTGAAAATAACTTATGGCAAAGATCTAATATTACACTATATTATTGTTATGTTTTGAATGAAGGTATATCTATGAAAACAAATCTAAAACATCTATAAGTAGAAATGAAGTTAGACTAGAATACAAATGTATTAATGTTAACAGGTTGGGCTACTGTTAACTCTCAAAAAGAATAACTATGAGAATGTTAGCCCTATAATAGTCATCCTTTTTCTGCTATTAAATGCTTTAAATACTTCCTCTCTTTTAGACTTAGCATTTTTTAATTTATTTTTTAATTAAATCAATTAACATATAGTGTATTATTAGTTTCAGAGATACAGTTCAGTGACTCATCAGTCTTATGTAACACTGAGTGATCATTACATCACATGCCCTCCTTGTCCATCACCCAGTTACATCATCCTCCCACCACTCCCCCCTCCACCAACCCTCAGCTTGTTTCCTATGATTAAGAGTCTCTTATGCTTAGGATGCCTGGGTGGCTCAGTCAGTTAAGTGGCTGCCTTCAGTTCAGGCTATGATTCCAGGGTCCTGGGATGGAGTCTCACATGAGGCTCCTCCCTCAGCAGGAAGCCTGCTTCTGCCTCTGCCTGATGCTCCCCCTGCTTGTGCTCTCTCTAACAAATAAATAAATAAAATTTAAAATGGAAAAGGAGTCTCTTATGCTTTGTCTCCCTCTCTGACTTCATCTTGTTTTGTTTTTCCCTCCCTTCCCCTATGATCCTGTTTTTTTTTTTTTCTTAAACTCCACAAATGAATGAGATCATATGATAATTGTCTTTCTCTGGTTGGCTTATTTCACTCAGCATACTACCCTCTAGTTCCATCCACATCATTGCAAATGGCAAGATTTCATTATTTTTCATGGCTGAGTAGTAGTCCATTGTAATATATACACCACAACTTTTTTATCCATTCATCTGTCAATGGACATCTGGGCTCTTTCCATAATTTGGCTGTTGTGGACATTGTGGCTATAAACACTGGGGTGCAGTTACCCCTTCAGATCACTACATTTGTATCTTGGGGTAAATACCTAGTAGTGCAATTGCTGGGTCATAGCATAGCTCTATTTTTAACTTTTTGATGAACTTCCACACTGTTTTCCAGATTAGCTGCACCAGCTTGCATTCCCACCATCAGTGTAAGAGGGTTCCCCTTTCTCCGCATCCTTGCCAACATCTGTTGTTTCCTGACTTGTTAATTTTAGCCATTCTGACTGGTGTGAGGTGGTATCTCATTGTGGTTTTGATTTGTATTTCCCTGATCCCAAGTGATGTGGGGCATTTTTTTCATGTGTTTGTGGGCCGTATAAATGTCTTCTTTGAAGAAAGATGTCTTCTGTCTTCTGTCCATTCCTTGGCTGGATTATTTGTTCTTTGGGTGTTGAGTTTGACAAATTCTTTATAGATTTTGGATATTAACCCTTTATCTAATAAGACATTTGCAACTATCTTCTCCCATTCTGTCAGCTGTCTTTGGTTTTGTCAACGGTTTCCTCTGCTGTGCAAAAGCTTTTTTATCTAGAAGTCTGAACAGTTCATTTTTTCCTTTGTTTCCCTTGCCTCTGGATACGTGTCTAGCAAGAAGTTGCTGTGGCTGAGGTCACAGAGGTTGTTGTCTGTGTTCTCCAGGATTTTGATGGATTCCTCTCTCACATTTAGGTCTTTCATCCATTTTGAGTCTATTTTTGTGTATGGTGTAGGAAATGGTCCAGTTTCATTCTTCTGCATGTGGCTGTCCAGTTTCCCCAACACCATTTGCTGAAGAGACTGTCTTTCACCTATTGAATATTCTTTCCTGCTTTGTTGAAGATTAGTTGACCGTGGAGTTCAGGGTCCATTTCTGGGTTCTCTACTCTGTTCCATTGATCTATGCATCTTGTTTTTGTGCCAGTACCATACTGTCTTAATGATGACAGCTTTGTAATATAGCTTGAAGTCTGGAGTTGTGATGCCACCAGTGAAGCATGTTTATTTTGCACAACATAAAACTGGGTCTTAGTTTTATATCCAACCATACAATCTATTTATGCTAATTGGAACATGAAGATAATTTACACTTAAACCTACCATCTCACTATTGCTTTTTATTTCTTCTGACTTGTGTTCCCTTTTCCCGCCTCTTTTTATATTAATACAGTACATATTTTTATTCTCTTTTATCTCTACTTCTGGCTTATTAACTAAAATTCTTCATTTGGGGGGGCTTTTAGGGGTTTTTTACAGGATGTTCTAGAACTTTCAATAGGCATTTAGAAATTACACAGTCTATCTTCACATCATGTTATACCACTTCACATACAATGTAAGAACTTCATGATGAATACTTCCATATTGTCCTTCACATTCATTGTACTATTTTTTGATACATTTTACTCCTACATATTTTACAAGCTTCATGACTCAATACTGTTATTTTTACTTTTAAAAAATGATATATTTGAAGAAATTTAAATATGAAAAAATGTATTTTGCATTTCCCTCATATTTACCATTTCAAGTTTTTTTTTTTTTAATCTCTTTGTGTAGTTATAAGTTTCCATCTGGCATCAGATTTTTTCCACCCAAAGGAATGCTCTTATATTTCTTATCCTGTAATTCTGCTGCCAATGTATTTCCTCATCCTTTATTAGTCTGAAAGCAACTTTATTTTGCCTTCAGTTTGGAGGGATATTTTCACTGCATAAAGAATTCTAGGTTGACCGGTTTTGCTTTTTTTTTTTTTTTAGACCGGTTTTGCTTTTTTTTTTTTTTTAGAACTTTAAATACACAGTTACATTGTTTTTTGTATTGCATAGTTTAATTTTGTTTAATTTTTTAAAAAGATATTTATTTCAGAGAGAAAGAGAGCACATGGGAGAGCAAGCACAAGTGTGGGGGGGCATGGGGGAGAAAGGCAGAGGGAGAAGGAAAAACAGGCTCTTCCCTGAGCTGAGGAAGGTCTCCCCCACGTGGGGGTGGCTCAATCCCAGTACCCTGGGATCATAACTCATGTCGTGAGCTGAAGGCAGACCCTTAACTAAGTCACCCAGGCACCCCTGTATTGGATAGTTTCTGGTGAGAGGTATATGTTTTTTCTCTGTGATCTTTTTCTCTAGCTACTTATAAAACTTACTCTTTATCACTATTTTCCTTCAGTTTAATTATAATGTCCTTTGGTGTTTTTATGGTAATTAATTAGGTTTGGGATTTAATGAACATCTTGGAATATGGGTTCATCCTTTTCCTCAAATCTTAAAATTGGTGACTATTGTTTCTTCAGATAATTTCTTCTGCACTCCCCCCTTTTCTAGGAGTCCAATTATACATGTGATAGAGTACTTGATATTGTACCATAGGTCAACCAAAATTCTTTTATCTTTCATTCTACTTCTGTGTTTCCTTCTTGACCTCTCTTCTACCATGTTTTCCTATTCACTGATCTTTTTATTTCTTTTCATAAGTATATAATCTGCTATCAATACTTCTCAGGGAAATTGTCATTTCTGATATTGTATTTTTATCTCTAGAAGTTCTATTTGCTCCTTTTAAATATTATCCATTTCTTTCTCCCACTGTATTCATATTTTCCTTTAAATACTTGAACACAGGGGCACCTGAGTGGCTCAGTCATTAAGCAATTGCCTTTGGCTCAGGTCATGATCCCAGAGTCCTGAGAGTGAGTCCCACCTTGGGCTCCCTGCTGAGTGGGGAGTCTGCTTCCTCCTCTACCCACCCTCCCCAACTCATGTGCTTGGTCTCTCCCATAATTAAAATCTTAAAAAAAAAATTTTTTTTAAATAGAGATCTTAGGTCTTTAGAAAAAATAAATACTTAACATGGTGATAATAATACTTTTATACCCTTTTTATCCATTATTTTATTTAAAATCAATTAACATATATTATTTTCAGATGTAGAGTTCAGTTATTCATCAAGTGCATACAATACCCAGTGCTCATTACATCGTGTACCTTCCTTAATGCCCATCTACTAGTTACCCCATTGCCTCCCACTCCAGCAACCCTCATTTTGTTTCCCACTGACCCCCGCTCCAGCAACCCTCATTTTGTTTCCTATAGTTAAGTCTTTTATGCTTTGTCTCACTCTGATTTCATCTTATTTTATCCTTCCCAATACTTTTGTAATCTTGTCTGCTGATTCCATAATTTGCTTCATTAAGTGATTTTTCTTCTAGTTACAAGTCCCAATTTCCCCTCTTCACGTGTTGAGTAATTCTTTATTGCCTGCCAGACATTGCATGTTTCACATTTTTGAGCATCTGAATATAGTTATCCTGCTTTAGAGAACTTTAGTATTTATTCTGGAAGGTACCACTCATTAATTCCTCAGTTGGATGCCTGTTTTCAAAGCTTTTTAAAGTGCATCTAGAGAAGCTCTCATTCTAGAGATATTTCAACTCCACTACTAAGGTGTGACCTTTCTGGAGTTCCTATTGAATGATCAACAGGATTTTTCACTCTCACTAGTCAGAGCCTGAACACCTCCTAACTGTGGGTTATCTATGGAAAACATTCAGCTCATAGCTTACCAGCTGGTCTTTGTAGGATTTCACTCTATGCATGCAGATCACAATTTTCAGCAAAGACTCAACAAGACCTCCATACATATTCTAGGAGACATTTTTCTGGGTAGCACCTTCCTCTCCATAACTATGCCCTGTATGTTACAGACTTGTTAGCTTCTCTGAACTAAGATCTCTGTCTCTTCAACTCCACAGAATTAATATACTTTGTTTACAATTTTACTTCTTGTCCCACAATTCAGAGTGTTTTTCCAGGCAGAAAGCTGGCAATCAAAAGGTTCACTTCATTTGTTCCCTTCTTTCAAGGATCACAATCCCTCCCTGCCAATTGTCCAAAATAAAAAAGCAATTCTTTCATTTGTTTTGCAAAGTCTTTTGTTGTTTACCGCAAAGGCATAAAGTCTGTTCTTCTTATTCCATCATGGCCAGAAATGGAAGCCTGCTATACATTTTTATGCCAATCCTTATCATTTTGCTCTCAGATTCTACTTTGGGACAAATGTAGAGACAGTAACGACTGACCTTTTTTGAGCATTTGCTATGTTCCAGGCATCAGACTAAAAAGTTTTACTTTAATTAACTCCTTTAATCCTGATAATAACCTATGTGTTACATAATACATAGATTGTACAAATAAAGAAAATGGGATTTACAGAAGTAACTTTCCTTTAGTGACACAGCAATAAGTGGTGGAATCTGATTTTCAATCTAGTTTGGTGGACTCCACAGCTGGGCTCTTAACCAATACAACTGGAAAACCCTGTGATTTCCCCAATATACTTATCACCAAATGACAGTATCTCAAGCATGTACACCATTATATACATAAACTAACACTGAATGTCATTACATAACACCAAAAGCCTTTATACCCAGAAATTAACTGCATAAATATTTTCATGAAAAAATATTTTTATATTTATATATATTTAATATGTAATGTATGATTACATTCATTTACATATACAAAATGAGCAAAATATTTAAAAATAATGTGTGAAGTTGGAAGTGGAAAACTGCACTATTTATTAGGCAAGGATATTGAAGTTCATAGAACTATCTATCTGCAATTTTTAACCATAACATACTTCCTTTTACTATTAATTTCATTAATTCTATCTTATCTCCTCCAGTATTTTGTACACAAGCTTCATGAGAGGAAAATCATGTCTGAATCCTCCTTTTTACCCTGTATTCTTTAGAACAATGTCTTCTACATAGTACATGCTAGATTATTTTTTGATTTCATGAAAATTGTTTGATTCATTAAGAGAAGCTTTTTAATGAAAGCTGTACTTTCCTTTTACATACAGATGCCAAAGGATTTTTTTTAACATATAATGTATTATTAGCCCCAGGGGTACTGGTCTATGAATCGCCAGGTTTACATACTTCACAGCACTCACCATAGCACATACCCTCCCCAATGTCCATTACCCCACCACCCTCTCCCTATACTCCTCCCCCCAACCCCCCTCAGTTTGTTTTGTGAGATTAAGAGTCTCTTATAGTTTGTCTCCCTCCCAATCCCATCTTGTTTCATTTATTCCTTTCCTACGCCCCCAATCCCGCCTCCCATTGTATCTCCACTTCCTCATATCAGGCAGATCATATGATAGTTGTCTTTCTCCAACTGACTTATTTCGCTAAGCATAATACCCTCTAATTCCATCCACATCGTCGAAAATGACAAGATTTCATTTCTTTAGATGGCTGCATAGTATTCCATTGTACCACATCTTCTTTATCTATTCATCTGTTGATGGACATCTAGGTTCTTTCCATAGTTCGGCTATTGTGGACATTGCTGCTATAGACATTCGGGTGCACGTGCCCCTTTTGATCACGGTGTTTGTATCTTTAGGGTAAATACCCAGTAGTGCGATTGCTGGGTCATAGGGTAGCTCTATTTTCAACTTTTTAAAGAACCTCCATGCTGTTTTCCAGAGTGGTTGCACCAGCTTGCATTCCCACCAACAGTGTAGGAGGGCTCCCCTTTCTCCACATCCTCGCCAGCATCTGTCATTTCCTGACTTGTTCATTTTAGCCATTCTGACTGGTGTGAGGTGGTATCTCATTGTGGTTTTCATTTGTATTTCCCTGATGCCAAGTGATGTGGAGCACTTTCTCAGGTATCTGTTGGCAATCCAGATGTCTTCTTTGCAGAAATGTCTGTTCATGTCTTCTGCCCATTTCTTGATTGGATTCTTTGTTCTTTGGGTGTTGAGCTTGAAAAGTTCTTTATAGATTTTGGATACTAGCCCTTTATCTGATATGTCCTTTGCAAATATCTTCTCCCATTTCTGTCAGTTGTCTTTTGGTTTTGTTAACTGTTTCCTTTGCTGTGCAAAAGCTTTTGATCTTGATGAAGTCACAATAGTTCATTTTTTCCCTTGCTTCCCTTGCCTTTGGCAAGGCGTTGTTCCTAGGAAGAAGTTGCTGCAGCTGAGGTCAAAGAGGTTGCTGCCTGTGTTCTCCTCAAGGATTTTGATGAACTCCTTTCTCACGTTGAAGTCCTTCATCCATTTTGAGTCTATTTTCGTGTGTG
This sequence comes from Taxidea taxus jeffersonii, assembly GCA_003697995.1. Lineage (NCBI taxonomy): Eukaryota > Metazoa > Chordata > Mammalia > Carnivora > Mustelidae > Taxidea > Taxidea taxus. The sequence continues at coordinate 13,292 of ML103896.1, forward strand.
GTGTAAGGAAATGGTCCAGTTTCATTGTTCTGCATGTGGCTGTCCAATTTTCCCAACAGCATTTGTTGAAGAGACTGCCTTTAGTCCATTGGACATTCTTTCCTGCTTTGATGAAGATTAGTTGACCATAGAGCTGAGGGTCTACTTCTGGGCTCCCTATTCTGTTCCATTGATCTATGTGTCTGTTTTTGTGCCAGGACCATACTGTCTTGATAATGACAGCTTCTTAATAGAGCTTGAAGTCTGGAATTGTGATGCCACCAACTCTGGCTTTCTTTTTCAACATTCCTCTGGCTATTCGAGGTCTTTTCTGGTTCCATACAAATTTTAGGATTATTTGTTCTATCTCTTTGAAAAAACTGGATGGGATTTTGATAAGGATTGCATTAAACATGTAGATTGCATTAGGTAGCATAGACATTTTTACAATATTTGTTCTTCCAATCCATGAGCATGGAACATTTTCCATTTTTTGAGTCTTCCTCAATTTCTTTTATGAGTACTTTATAGTTTTCTGAGTATAGATTCCTTGCCTCCTTGGTTAGGTTTATTCCTAGGAATCTTATGGTTTTGGGTGCAATTGTAAATGGGACAGACTCCTTAATTTCTCTTTCTTCTGTCTTGTTGGTGTAAAGAAATGCAACTGATTTCTGTGCATTGATTTTATATCCTGACACTTCACTGAATTCCTGTATAAGTTCTAGCATATTTTGAGTGGAGTCACTTGGGTTTTCCACATAAAGTATCACAACATCTGCAAAGAGTGAGAGTGTGACTTCTTCTTTGCCAATTTGGATGCCTTTAATTTCTTTTTGTTGTCTGATTGCTGAGGCTAGGACTTCTAGTACTATATTGAATAGCAGTGGCGATAATGGACATCCCTGCTGTATTCCTGACCTTAGCGGAAAAGCTCTCAGTTTTTCTCCATTGAGAATGATATTTGCGGCGGGTTTTTCATAGATGGCTTTGATGATGTTGAGGTATGCGCCCTATATCCCTACACTTTGAAGAGTTTTGATTAGGAAGGGATGTTGCACTTTGTCAAATGCTTTTTCAGCATCTATTGAGAGTATCATATGGTTCTTGTTCTTTCTTTTGTTAATGTATTTTATCACATTGGTTGATTTGCAGGTGTTGAACCAACCTTGCAGCCCTGGAATGAATCCCACTTGGTCGTGGTGAATAATCTTTTTAATGTACTGTTGGATCCTATTGGCTAGTACTTTGGTGAGAATCTTTGCATCTGTGTTCATCAGGGATATTGGTCTGTCATTCTCTTTTTTGATGGGATCTTTGTCTGGTTTGGGGATCAAGGTGATGCTGGCCTCGTAAAGTGATTTTGGAAGTTTTCCTTCCATTTCTATTTTTTGGAACAGTTTCAGGAGAATAGGAATTAATTCTTCTTTAAATGTTTGGTAGAGTTCCCCTGGGAAGCCCATGGTCCTGGGCTTTTGTTTGTTTGGAGATTTTTGATGACTGCTTCAATCTTCTTACTGGTTATGGGTCTGTTCAGGTTTTCTACTTCTTACGGTTCAGTTGAGGTAGTTTATATGTCTCTAAGAATGCATCCATCTCCTCCAGGTTGTCAAATTTGCTGGTGTATAATTGCTCATAATATGTTCTTATAATTGATTGTATTTTGTTGCTTTTGGTTGTGATCTCTCCTTTTTCATTCATGATTTTATTTGTTTGTGTCCTTTCTCTTTCCTTTTTGATAAATCTGGTCAGGGGTTTAACAATCTTATTAATTCTTTCAAAGAAACAGCTCCTAGTTTCATTGACTTGTTCTATTGGTTTTTTTGGTTTCTATTTCATTGATTTCTGCTCTGATCTTTATTATTTCTCTTCTCCTGCTGGGTTTAGGCTTTCTTGGCTGTTCTTTATCCAGCTCCTTTAGGTGTAGGGTTAGGTTGTGTATTTGAGACTTTTCTTGTTTCTTGAGAAAGGCTTGTACTGCTATATATTTTCCTCTCAGGACTGCCTTTGCTGTGTCCCACAGATTTTGGACCATTGTGTTTTCATTATCATTTGTTTCCATGAATTTTTTCAATTCTTTAATTTCCTGGTTGACCTATTCATTCTTTAGAAGGATGCTGTTGAGTCTCCATGTATTTGTGCTCTTTCCAAATTTCCTCTTGTGATTGAGTTCTAGTTTCAGAGCATTGTGATCTGAAAATATGCAGGGAATGATCCCAATTTTTTGATACCGGTTGAGAACTGATTTATGACCTAGGATGTGATCTATTCTGGAGAATGTTCCATGGGCACTAAAGAGAAATGTATATTCTGTTGCTTTGGGATGGAATGTTCTGAATATATCTGTGATGTCCATCTGGTCCAGTGTGTCATTTAAGACCTTTATTTCCTTGTTGATCTTTTGCTTGGATGATCTGTCCATTTCAGTGAGGAAGGTGTTAAAGTCCCCTACTCTTATTGTATTATTGTCAATGTGTTTCTTTGATTTTGTTATTAATTGGTTTATGTAGTTGGCTGCTCCCATGTTAGGGGCATAGATATTTAAAATTGTTAGATCTTCTTGTCGGACAGACCCTTTGAGTATGATATAGTGTCCTGCCTCATCTCTTATTATAGTCTTTGGCTTAAAATCTAATTGATCTGATATAAGGGTTGCCACCCCAGCTTTCTTTTGATGTCCATTAGCATGGTAAATTGTTTTCCACCCCCTCACTTTAAATCTGGAGGTGTCTTTGGGTCTAAAATGAGTTTCCTGTAGGCAGCATATATATGGGTCTTGTTTCTTTAATCCATTCTGATACCCTGTGTCTTTTGATTATGGCATTTCACCCATTTACATTCAGGGTAACTATTGAAAGATATTAGTTTAGTGCCACTGTATTACCTGTAAAGTGATTGTTACTGTATATTCTCTGTTCCTTTCTGATCTACTACCTTTAGGTGTTCTCTTTGCTTAGAGGACCCCTTTCAATACTTCCTGTACAGCTGGTTTGGTGTTTACAAATTCTTTTAGATTTTGTTTGTCTTGGAAGCTTTTTTATCTCTCCTCCTATTTTCAGTGACAGCATAGCTGGATATGGTATTCTTAGTTGCATTTTTTCTCGTTTAGTCCTCTGAATATATCTTGCTAGTTCTTTCTGGCCTGCCAGGTCTCTGTGGATAAGTCTTCTGCCAATCTAATATTTTTACCATTGTATGTTACAGACTTCTTGTCCTGGGCTGCTTTCAGGATTTTCTCTTTGTCACTAAGACTTGTAAATTTTACTATTTAGATGATGGGGTGTGGACCTATTCTTATTGATTTTGAGTGGGATTCTCTGTGCCTCCTTGATTTTGATGCTTGTTCCCTTTGCCATATTAGGGAAATTCTCTACAATTATTTGCTCCAATATACCTTCTGCTCCCCTCTATCTTTCTTCTTCTTCTGGAATCCCAATTATTCTAATGCTGTTTCATCTTATGGTATCACTTATTTCTCAAATTCACCTCTTGTAATCCAGTAGTTGTTTGTCTCTCTTTTCCTCAGCTTCTTTATTATCTGTCATTTGGTCTTCTATATCACTAATTCTTTCTTCTGCCTCATTTATCCTAGCAGTAAGAGCCTCCATTTTTTATTGCAATTCATTAATAGCTTTCTTTATTTAAACTTGGTTAGATTTTAGTTCTTTTATTTCTCCAGAAAGGGCTTTTATTTATCCAGACAGAGTTTCTCCAATTTTTTCCATGCCTTTTTCAAGCCCGGCTAGCACCTTGAGAATCGTCATTCTGAACTCTAGATCTGACTTATTACCAATGCACGTATTGATTAGGTCCCTGGACTTCAGTACTGCCTCTTGTTCTTTTTTTGTGGTGAGTTTTTCTGCTTTGTCATTTTATCCAGGTAAGAATATACGAAGGAGTGAATAAAATACTAAAAGGGTGGCAAAGACCCCAGTAAAATGTTCTTTATCCAAATCAGAAGAGACCCCATATCATGTGGGGAAGAAAAGGGGTAAAGAAGTTCAGAAGGAAAAATAAAAATTAAAAATAGAAAAAATAAAGAACAAATATAAAAAATAAAATACATATATATATTAAACTGTTGAATAGAACAGGGTCACCCACTTAATTTTGGGAGTGTTTTGGTCTCTCAGAAGAAACTACCTCCCAAAATTTTAAAGAATGAAAAACATATATAAAGGTAAACGTGATGAAAGGATGGAATATGACTATAAAGATGAAAATTTTTAAAAATTTTTCTAAAAAAGGAGTTGATAAGGTTAGTTGGTTGGGAGAATAAAGAAAAATAAAGTGGAGAGAATTTGCTCAGGCTGGAGGCTAGAACAAAGCCCTGTGCTAGATTTAGGTTATATTTGATCTATTAGAAGAAGTTGTATCCCAATTTTTTTTAGAAGAAAAAACCCTATGTTTATACAAAAATAAAGTCAGATACAATGAAGGATAAAATATGACTATAATAATAAAGGTTCAAAAAAGATTTTTTTGAAAGGTATTGTTTAGATAAACTAGTTAAAAAGCATTAAAAGAGGAAAGGGTAAAAGTTAAAAAAAATTTAGCAGAAGAAAAAAATAAGATTAAAAAAAATTAATTAACTTTGCAAGACTAAAGGATCATGGGGAGAAAGCCATGAATTCCATGCTTTGCTTTATCCTCCTCTGGAATTCCACTGTTCTCCTTGGTAAGTGAACTTGGTGGTGGCTGGATTTCTTGCTGATATTCTTAGGGAGGGGCCTGTTGTAGTGATTCTCAAGTGTGTTTGCCCGAGGTGGGATTGCACCACCCTTGTCCAGGGCCAGGCTAAGTAATCTGCTCGGGTTCGCTTTCAGGAGCTTTTGTTCCCTGAATGCCTTCTGTAGAGTTCCAGAGGACGGGAATGAATATGGCGGCCTCCCAATCTCCAGCCTGGAGGAGCCGAGAGCTCGGGGCCCCACTCCTCAGTGCACCCTCGGAGAAAAGCGCTCAATCACTCCCCTCTCCCTGGCCTCCAGCTGTGCTCTGAGCTCACCCAGCCTGTGATCAAGCTTCTCTGTCTCTGGCACACAGCCCCACCTGGAGTCTCAAAACCCCACAGATCCCTGCGCTCATCCAGGGGTGTCTCCCCGGATCTTGTGGGGTCCCCACTCACAGAGCAGTGTCCTTTGCCACAGATCACAATTTAAGGTAACCCCGAGTTGAGAGCTCACTCCTCGGCTCCATCTCTGTAGCCGGCTTCCCTGCTCTAATACCTGTGGGCTCTGCAACACTCAGACACCCCCAATCCTTCTGTGACCCCACGGGACTTGAGACCATGCTCTACCTGCGTGGGCTTCACCCCAGTTTAGTCTCTGGAGCCATGTGCCTCAGTGGAGCAGACTTTTAAAACTTCTTATTTTGTGTTCCATTGCTCCTCCGCTTGCTGGGAGCTGGCCCCTCCCCCGTGGTGTATCTTCCCGTTGCTTTGGATTCACTTCTCCACAGGTCCTACCTTTCAGAAAGTGGTCGATTTTCTGTTTCTAGAATTGCTTCTCTTCTTCTCCTTGATCTTCTGTTGGATTTGTAGGTGTTTGGAATGGTTTTATAAGCTATCTAGCTGACCTCCTGCTACCTGATGTCCTCTCAGCCTGCCATTTCTCTGCCATCTTGACTCCTTCCCCCAAAGGATGTTACTACCAAGTTAGGTATTTTCTGCTCCCAGAAGACAAGGATATGTTTTATTTTTTTTTATTTTTTTTAAAGATTTTATTTATTTATTTGACAGAGATCACAAGTAGACAGCGAGGCAGGCAGAGAGAGGGGGAAGCAGGCTCCCCGTGGAGCAGAGAGCCTGATGCGGAGCTCGATCCCAGGACCCTGGAATCATGACCTGAGCCAAAGGCAGAGGCTTTAATCCACTGAGCCACCCAGGTGCCCCAAGGATATGTTTTATATATGTGTGTCTATGTTCAATAGAGAAAAGCCACTAATATACAAGCAATGCTGGATTTTGGTGTGGTCATGCAGGCACAAGGCCCATAACTGAAGAATTTGCTTACTTGGCCTATAGGCCCACCAGCTAGTATAAGCAGGACAAAGCTCAACCTACCATAGGATTTTGCATTCCAAGATTCTCCACAGTTATCAAAGTCCTAAACAGTAATAGCATGATATATCTTCATTTATGTCACAGTTTAAAAAGCACTCCCATTTCACAGGCTAGTCATGATCTAGTCAAGAAAATAAAAATTGCTATATATTCTACAAAGAATGGGAAGTTGATTCTGAAGATTGGTTACACTGGAAAAGTTAGGAATACAGTCAGGGTTATTGAAAGAACCCTGGCATTATCAACAGTAGGAAGCTAAAATCACCCCTAGGTCTGGAGGGACAACAGGAGGAAGTGGTGAAACAGCCCGGAAATCTGGGCCCTCCAGCAGCTGCTATAGCTATAAAGGAAATGATAAACCATGGATGCCACAGAAAGCCAAAGGAGGAAAAATGCCCTGGCTTCTCATCACTAACCCTCTGTAATATTTTGCTGCTACCTCTCATTGGCCAGCTCATCCTGGAAACCAAAGAGCAGGGAAGTCTGGGAAAGAAATGTAGCTTCCTGTATTACAAAGCAGAACAGGAAAAGGCAGAGGAAGAATCTGAGAGCAATGAGGCAGTTGACTCCACACTTTATACTGTTTTGTGGAAGTGGAAATGGAGAGTTGGAGAACTCCACTGACTTACTCAAGGTCACACAGGCAGAAACTGGTAGAGCTAGAATTTCTTCAACTATAAACTAGCTCCATATATTTTTCTTCTATAGACTATGATTTTCTTTTACAACAGAATAGAATAGGAGGTGGAAAAGTGTATTCCCATTTTTCTTCTATAGACTATGATTTTCTTTTACAACAGAATAGAATAGGAGGTGGAAAAGTGTATTCCCTTGCCTGCGCTCTTGTAACTGCCTCCTATTGATTTTCCCACATCTATCTCATCCCCTTCTGTTCTCTAATCTCACTATACACGACACTATTTCTCCAGTTTTATTTAAAGTGGCAATCAATTTGGAAGTCTTAAGCTCTAAAGAGACCAAGGAGGACCAAAGAGACCAGGACCAAGACCACTGGCATCTCTCATTTCCCTTCTCACTCCCTACCTCCCTGTGCTCCCAGGGCCCCCTTTATCCCCCTCCCCCACAGTACATGTCACACTAAGCAGCAATTATTTGTTGCCTTTCTTCTCTCTTAGACGGATGAAAACTGATTCGCAGTCATCTTGATAGCCTAAAATACTGACATAGTGCCTGACACACTGTCAGTGCTCTATACGTGCCTGAATAAATGAATGAATATAACCGAAGATATCTTTCCACCAGATTGTTGAAGGATTCCAAACTGAGGCTGCTAACCTGTCCCAAAGTCTCTGAAGATTATAAAATGCACTAGTTCACAGAAGATTAGAGTCATTCCTTTTAGTTCCACTCTCTTAGCTTTGGTGTTCCAGCTTTACAATTTCCCAACACAAGGTTGTTGGGGTCATGCCTTTTCTTTTTTCTTTTTTTTTTT
>ML103896.1:20881-47973 GCA_003697995.1 Taxidea taxus jeffersonii
CAGTTTGTTTTATGACATTAAGAGTCTCTTTTGGTTTGTCTCCCTCCTGATCCCATCTTGATTCATTTTTTCTTCTCCCATTCTGTCAGTTGTCTTTTGGTTTTGTTGACTGTTTTGCTGTGCAAAAGCTTTTGATCTTGATGAAGTCCCAACAGTTCATTTTTTCCCTTGCTTCCCTTGCCTTTGGCATTGTTCCTAGGAAGAAGTTGCTGTGGCTGAGGTCGAAGAGGTTGCTGCCTGTGTTCTCCTCAAGGATTTTGATGGATTCCTTTCTCACGTTGAGGTCCTTCATCCATTTTCAGTCTATTTTCATGTGTGGTGTAAGGAAATGGTCCTATTTCATTTTTCTGCATGTTGCTGTCCAATTTTCCCAACACCATTTGTTGAAGAGGCTGTCTTTTTTCCATTGGATATTCTTTCCTGCTTTGTCGAAGATTAGTTGACCATAGAGGATCTATTTCATGGCTCTCTATTCTGTTCCATTGATCTATGTGTCTGTTTTTGTGCCAGTACCATACTGTCTTGATGATGATAGCTTCGTAATAGAGCTTGAAATCTGGAATTGTGATGCCACCAACTTTGGCTTTCTTTTTCAATATTCCTTTGGCTATTCGAGGTCTTTTCTGGTTCCATATAAATTTTAGGATTATTTGTTCCATTTCTTTGAAAAATTGGATGGGATTTTGATAGGCAATCCATTAAATGTGTAGATAGCTTTAGGTAGCATAGACATTTTCACAATATTTATTCTTCAAATCCATGAGCATGGAACATTTTTCCATGTCTTTGTGTCTTCCTCAATTTCTTTCATGAGTACTTTATAGTTCTCTGAGTATAGATTCTTTGCCTCTTTCGTTAGGTTTATTCCTAGGTATCTTATGGTTTTGGGTGTAATTATAAATGGGATTGACTCCTTAATTTCTCTTTCTTCTGTCTTGTTGTTGGTGTAAAGAAATGCAACTGATTTGTGTGCATTGATTTTATATCCTGACACTTTACTGAATTCCTGTACAAGCTCTAGCAGTTTTGGAGTGGAGCCTTTTGGGTTTTCCACATATAGTATCATATCATCTGCAAAGAGCGATAGTTTGACTTCTTCTTTGCCGATTTGGATGCCTTTAATTTCTTTTTGTTGTCTGATTGCCGAGGCTAGGACTTCTAGTACTATGTTGAATAGCAGTGGTGATAACGGACATCCCTGCCGTGTTCTTGACCTTAACGGAAAAGCTCTCAGTTTTTCTCCATTGAGAATGATACTTGCAGTGGGTTTTTCATAGATGGCTTTGATAATATTGAGGTATGTGCCTTCTATCCCTACACTTTGAAGAGTTTTGATTAGGAAGGGATGTTGTACTTTGTCAAATGCTTTTTCAGCATCTATTGAGAGTATCATATGGTTCTTGTTCTTTCTTTTGTTAATGTATTGTATCACATTGATTGATTTGCGAATGTTGAACCAACCCTGCTGCCCTGGAATAAATCCCACTTGGTCGTGGTGAATAATCCTTTTAATGTACTGTTGGATCCTATTGGCTAGTATTTTGGTGAGAATTTTCACATCTGTGTTCATCAAGGATATTGGTCTGTAATTCTCTTTTTTGATGGGATCCTTGTCTGGTTTGGGGATCAAGGTGATGCTGGCCTCATAAAATGGAAGTTTTCCTTCCATTTCTATTTTTTGGAACAGTTTCAGGAGAATAGGAATTAATTCTTCTTTAAATGTTTGGTAGAATTCCCCTGGGAAGCCATCTGGCCCTGGGCTTTTGTTTGTTTGGAGATTTTTGATGACTGTTTCAATCTCCTTACTGGTTATGGGCCTATTCAGGTTTTCTATTTCTTCCTGGTTCAATTTTGGCAGTTTATATGTCTCTAGGAAAGCATCCATTTCTTTCAGATTGTCAAATTTGTTGGCATAGAGTTGCTCATAATATGTTCTTATGATTGTTTGTATTTCTTTGGTGTTGGTTGTGATCTCTCCTCTTTCATTCATGACTTTATTTATTTGGGTCCTTTCTCTTTTCTTTTGGATAAGTCTGGCCAGGGGGTTATCAATCTTATTAATTCTTTCAAAGAACCAGCTCCTAGTTTCATTGATTTGTTCTATTGTTTTTTTGGTTTCTGTTTCATTGATTTCTGCTTTGATCTTTATTATTTCTCTTCTCCTGCTGGGTTTAGGCTTTCTTTGTTGTTCTTTCTCGAGCTCCTTTAGGTGTAGGGTTAGGCTGTGTATTGGAGACCTTTCCTGTTTCTTGAGAAAGGCTTGTATCGCTATATATTTTCCTCTCAGGACTGCCTTTGCTGTGTCCCACAGATTTTGGACCATTGTGTTTTCATTATCATTTGTTTCCATGGTTTTTTTCAATTCTTCTTTAATTTCCTGGTTGACCTATTCATTCTTTAGAAGGATGCTGTTGAGTCTCCATGTATTTGTGCTCTTTCCAAATTTCCTCTTGTGATTGAGTTCTAGCTTCAGAGCATTGTGGTCTGAAAATATGCAGGGGATGATCTCAATCTTTTGATACCGGTTGAGACCTGATTTATGAGCCAGGATGTGATCTATTCTGGAGAATGTTCCATGGGCACTAGAGAAGAATGTGTATTCTGTTGCTTTGGGATGGAATGTTCTGAATATATCTGTGATGTCCATCTTCTCCAGTGTGTCATTTAAGACCTTTATTTCCTTGTTGATCTTTTGCTTGGATGATCTGTCCATTTCAGTGAGGGGTGTGTTAAAGTCTCCTACTATTATTTATTTTTGTCAATGTGTTTCTTTGATTTTGTTATTAATTGGTTTATATAGTTGGCTGCTCCCATGTTAGGGGCATAGATATTTAAAATTGTTAGATCTTCTTGTTGGACAGACCCTTTGAGTATGATATAGTGTCCTTCCTCATCTCTTATTATAGTCTTTGGCTTAAAATCTAATTGATCTGATTATAAAGATTGCCACCCCAGCTTTCTTCTGATGTCCATTAGCATGGTAAATTGTTTTCCACCCCCTCCCTTTCAATCTGGAGGTGTCTTCAGGTCTAAAATGAGTTTCTTGTAGGCAGCATATGGATGGGTTTTGTTTTTTTTATCCATTCTGAAACCCTGTGTCTTTTGATTGGGGCATTTAGCCCATTTACGTTCAGGGTAACTATTGAGAGATATGAATTTAGTGCCATTGTATTGCCTGTAAGGTGACTGTTACTGTATATTACTGTATATACTGTTACTCTGTTCCTTTCTGATAATACTTTTAGGGTCTCTCTTTGCTTAGAGGACCCCTTTCAATATTTCCTGTAGAGCTGGTTTGGTGTTTACAAATTCTTTCAGTTTTTGTTTGTCCTGGAAGCTTTTTATCTCTCCTTCTATTTTCAATGATAACCTAGCTGTATAAAGTATTCTTGGCTGCATGTTTTTCTCGTTTGGTGCTCTGAATATATCATGCCAGTTCTTTCTGGCCTGCCAGGTCCCTGTGGATAAGTCTTCTGCCAATCTAATATTTTTACCATTGTATGTTACAGACTTCTTGTCCAGTGCTGCTTTCAGGATTTTCTCTTTTTCACTAAAACTTGTAAATTTTAGTATTAGAGGACGGGGTGTGGACCTATTCCTATTGATTTTGAGGGGGATTCTCTGCACCTCCTGGATTTTGATGCTTGTTCTCTTTGCTATATTAGGGAAATTCTCTACAATAATTCTCTCCAATATACCTTCTGCTCCTCTCTCTCTTTCTTCTTCTTCTGGAATCCCAATTATTCTAATATTGTTTCATCTTATGGTATTACCTATCTCTCGATTCTCCCTTCATGGTCCAGTAGTTGTTTGTCTCTCTTTTCCTCAGCTTCTTTATTATCTGTCATTTGGTCTTCTATATCACTAATTCTTTCTTCTGCCTCATTTATCCTAGCAGTAAGAGCCTCCATTTTTCATTGCACCTCATTAATAGCTTTTTTGATTTCAACTTGGTTAGATTTTAGTTCTTTTATTTCTCCAGAAAGGGTTTTTACTTCTCCAGACAGGGTTTCTCTGATATCTTCCATGCCTTTTTTGAGCCCGGCTAGAACCTTGAGAATCGTCGTCCTGAATTCCAGATCTGACATATTACCAATGTCTGTATTGATTAGGTCCCTAGCCTTCGGTCCTGCCTCCTGTTCTTTTTTTTGTGGTGAGTTTTTCCACCTTGTCATTTTGTCCAGATAAGAATCTGCTGTTCTCCTTGTTAAGTGAACTTGGTCTTGGCTGGATTTGTTTGATCTTCTGGGGGAGGAGCCTGTTGTAGTGATTCTCAAGTGTCTTTGCCCCAGGCGGAATTGCACCACCCTTACCAGGGGCCGCGCTAAGTAATCCTCTCAGGTTCACTTTCGGGAGCTTTTGTTCCCTGAACACTTTCCGCAGAGTTCCGGAGGACGGGAATGAAAATGGCGGCCTCCCAATCTCCGGTTCAGAGGAGCTGAGAGCTAGGGGCCCCCGTCTTCAGTGCGCCTTCATAGAAAAGCATTTAATCCCTCCGGTCTCCCCAGCCTCCGTTCACGCTCGGAGACCGCGCTTGGAGAAAATCGTGCGTAAGCAGTCCCGTCTCACTGGCTTCTGGGAGTGCTCCGAGCTCACCCAGCCTGTGACCAAGCGTCTCTGTCTCTGGCAGAGTCCCACCTGGAGTCTCCAAACCCTGTAGATCCCTGAGCTCTCCCAGGTCGGAGTCTCCCCAGATCTTGTGGGGACCCCTCGCACAGTGCACCGGCCCGTGTCACAGAGCACCGGCCCGTGTCACAGACCACGGCTCTAGGAAACCTCGGCTCTGTCCCTGCAGCCGGTTTCCCTGCTCTAATATCTGTGAGCTCTGCGACACTCAGATACCCCCAATCCTTCTGTGAGCCTGTGGGACCTGAGTCCACGCTGTCCCCGCGAGGTCTTCACCCCAGTTTAGCCTCTGGAGCGATGTCCCTCTGTGGAGCAGACTTTTAAACGTCCTGATTTTGTGCTCCGCCGCTTGCCGGGAGCCGGCCCCTCCCCCTGGGGTCTATCTTCCCGTCGCGTTGGATTCACTTCTCCGCTGGTCCTACCTTTTAGAAAGTGGTCGATTTTCTGTTTCTAGAATTGTTGTTTTTCTTCTCTTCAATCTCCTGTTGGATTCGTAGGTGTTCGGAATGGTTTGATAGGCTATCTAGCTGATCTCCTGCTGCCTGATGTCGTCTCAGCCTGCTACTTCTCCGCCATCTTGTCTCCTCGGGGTCATGCCTTTTCATTTTGTCACACGGATAAGAAGGGTGAGCAAAAGTAGGTGGCTGTCTACACATTGAGAAACTATTCATATGCCGATATAAAAATAATTGAACAACAAAGCCCTGTTTTAGCATTTTCTCTACAGTGACACACAGGAGACATTTATGGGTCCACAACAATTTTGAGAGCATAGTTCTAGGGAACAGTGGTATGTAATCATAAAATTACATTTGAGATAAGATTTAATTATTATTTTCACCTTTCCACCACCTTTCACAAAGCAGTGCTTAAAAACGTTACAAGAAGAATATTTCCCTTTAAGTAATAACATGTAAATAGAAAGCACAAGAAGGACCAAACAACAAGCCAGTCTTTAGTGGAAACTTAGGTTCAGGACATTATTCAAAATTATTACAAGTGCTTCCATCTTAGGGAGTTTACAGATTGGCTTCAAAGGGGAGGCTATTGGAAAAAAAAAAAAAAAGAATGGACAATGTTTCCTAAAGGAGAGATTTTCATTTCTCCAGACTGCAAGCTAATGAAAGCTGCTGACCACTATGACAAGCAGGCACTGATCACAAAGTAAGAAGCATGTCCCCAAAATCATTCTATTTTTTCATCATAAATCACAACACACTCAACATTATCACTGATAGGTATGTGCAAGGTAGAAGGTGGAAGCAGGTGAAAGCCCTGAACTATCCTCCATGGGGGAACCCAAAGGATGACAGTAGCTGCTTGAAAATAATTCTTACCTATCCTTGATAGGGACATAAAATTGTATTTAGTGTTTTAACTGCATTCATAAAGTTTCAGCTAATTTAAAAGTGATGAGCAAATTTTCAAGGTCATGAAAAAATAAAGAAAATCTGAGAAACTGTCATATATTGGAGGAGGCCAAGGAGATCCAAAGACTAAATGCAACATGTGTATTAGATTGGATCTTCCACCAGAAAAAGGACATGGGTTGGGAAAACCACTGAAATCCAAATGAAATCTAGAGTTTAAGTTAATAGGACTATACCAATGTTAGTTTCTTAGTTTTGAAAAATTGCCATCATTTTGTAAGATATTAATATTAGGGGAAGCTGAGTAAAGGGCATATGGGAACTCTCTGTACTCTCTTCGCAACTTTCCTGTAAATTTAAAATTACTGCAAAATAAAAAGTTTATTTTTTAGAGAATAAGCAAAGTCCACTGACTATTCTGATAACTTTATCACTTGGATAATGAATTGAATACTTCTTCCTAGTTTCTAGCTTTTCATAGAGGAGGAAGTAGATCTGTCAGACAACATGGAATATGGTAGGAGCAGGGTAGACATTCACTGCTGAATGGCTCTACAAGTAGAAAGGAAAACTGCCATTAAATTTTAAGCAATGACTTTAGGTGCTGAGGCTCCCAGAGGGATTCAGCTAGCCCTGGATTCTTGATGGGCTTCTTAATTATGCTGATCAACTCAAAACACAGCTATTAGGGCATCACTTAGAAATGAGATCAAATTATTTCTCAATTCATTTGCAGATGTGTATGTTTACTTTTGCAAAGTATATAATTTACAGTACAAGTTTGTATGTTCACTTTCTTTTGTCAGGATACTGAAGAACAAATTGCTAAGAAGCATGTCCTCAAGTTTTGACAGTGTGTTCCACATTTAGTCTTAAAAGGGAAGACTAAGATCAAATGACCAAGGCATAGAAGTCCTGACAGGAAACAGATGGCATCATCAACTTGAGGAGAATTTAAATAAAGGAACTGATTCCAAAGAGATGGACAAAATTTGGAGAAATTGGGAAGGAATAATGCAACACCTCAAGCTAAGCAGTTGTGAAGAGCTCTTCAAAAGCACTTATGAAAATGTCCCTACACTGAAGGAGCACAGGAAGAAGTTGTTACTGGAAACTGGGAGACAGATATAGGTAGGGGCCATCTGTAAAGCATCCACAAGCTAGGGGACTTAATATCCTGACCTTCCTCTCCTCCTGCTCTCTGGTTTTCTGCTGATGTCTTCCATTGGCCAAATCCACCTAGAAACCAGAACACAAAGGATCACACTAACACAGCCCACACAGAACAGTTTTCTGGAGGCTTGTAACAGGATGGAGATAGGGATGGACAGCAGATCTAGAGCGGCGGCAATCATACGCATCCTAATCACTCTATTGCTGCTTCAACCTGAACTTGCAGTGCTATTGCACCTGTTTAATGACAACACAAATCTGTTCACTGCTCAGCTGCAGAAGGTTTCTCAATCCAATATGGCCAAATAATTTTGCATTTTGTAAACTCACTGACAGGTCAAGCCACATTCTGACAAGATGCAATCACCTCTGAAAGAAAGGGTATTATTTGCCAAAGTAACTCAGGCTAGCAAAGCACAGAGGCTGCTGTGTGCTTTCAAGCAACAGGACAGACTTGAAAAGGACCATATCCAGATTCCCTAAGTGGTCTACCCTGGCTTCAGATAGTAGTTCTCTTCCCTTTTTTAAGTTTGTTCTTTATATTCCCTTCATTTGTGAAATCCTTTCTAAAAAGCCAACAGCAAAGACTTCTCCCTAGAGACAAAAGGGAGAACAATGAAAATACCATTGGAACACAAAAGGAACAAATGCTAATAACTACAGACTTCTGGCACTTAAGAGATTCACTAGGGTTTGTATTATTTGTCTTTTCTTCATCACCTCACAATTTTTAATTATGTGTAAGAAAAAATTCTTAAATGGACAAATACACAAGGCAGTTAGAAGGGGGGCAGGGGTGTGAGGTGTGAGGTGGACTTGGCATTTGAGCTAAGGGAAAACCAGCTAAGGGCAAAAAAAATGGATAGGATCAAGGGAGAGAAAACAGAGGTGAGCTGACTCCTCATGTTGGATGGGGAGTAATCAAATTCTCAACCTGGGTGGCAGTGAGGGATAGGAAAACGTGTGCCAATGAGCTGGCCAACTGGTAGGACTGAGGTTCCCAATATATATATACAAAAACACATGTAAAAGGTATGCTCTGTTTTAATAATTTAAATACAAAGAGTCACATTTGTTTGATATTCAAGATGTAATGACTACAGGTTAGCAGTGGTTCTTCCAAGACATTCCCAAGAATACACAGGCTGCTCAGCCCATAATGGCTAGTCTCAGTTTTTTCATTTCACAGTAAAATGTGTATTTATTCCATCACTCATTCATTCCTTCATGCAATAAATATTTATAGAGCACCTGCTATGCATCAGACACTACTATAATTGCTGAGGATGCAGCCAAGAGAAAGGAGAGTAAGGGGTTGCTCAGGGTCCAAATATTCTATGGGTGAGGTAGACCAAACAAATGGAAAATGAACAAGTTCAAAGATTAATAAACCCTTGAAATTTTAAAAAAAGGATGGGCACTTAAAGAGGGCCTGCTAGTGGAAAGGAGATTACTCTAGACTGAGCGGTCTGAAGAAGGGCATTTGGGCTGAGATCACAGATGATAAAAAGGAATCAACCAAGCCACACAGTAGGGGCCTGAACACCGGAGGCTCATGCCAAGAACACCAAGTGCAAAAGTCCTGAGGAGGAATGGACTTGGCTGTTCTTACAAGAGTGCCAGAGTCAGGAGGGATTCAAATCTTGGCCATAGGCTATGCTCAGAACCAGCCTTTCTTGGGGACCACCTGGGCCCTGGTGTGCTAAGTCTGAATCAGGAGTTCAGACTCCCTTCAGACACCTCCTCCCCTCAAGTGTCTCTGACCTATTCTATTAGGACACAAATTTTTAATGGAGTCAGGTAGCCATGACAGAGACACCTGGGAGGAAAGGATCATGGAGTCCTTCAAAAGGAGGCTCCATCTCCAGCCAGCAGAATGAGGGGGAAGCAGGGGGGCGGGGTAGGGGGAGAGGATTTGCTATACTTTCAAATAACTAGCTTTATTTTGAAGATAATTCTTTTAAACAAAAGAAGGCAATCACAAATTTAGATGACATCCTCTGCCCCTAGAAACTAGACTGCTCACAAAGCTCAAATAGCTGTCTTTCTTAAATTAAAAAACTTAGGTTTAGGTTTAGGTTTAATCCAGTTAAATTCCCTGCAAGGTGTGCTTTGTGTTTTTCTCCTCAGACGAAGGAGGAGGAAAGGGTTATAAAACTAGCTGCAGCTCCTGGACAGAGGTGTCGTCATGCCATCATCAGTTCCAGGGGAGCAGGAGGAAATCTTACAGTACAAATAAGATATAATCATTTCAATGTAGAGTAGGTCACAATCAGCAATGGGGTGACTTTAAAATATGTTAAATTATTTGATACTCCTATCTTCTTCACAAGATGGAGCCTAATTCCTGTTCCCTTGAGTCTAACTCGAACATAGTGACCTAAGGAATAGAACATGGAAATAGCATGACTCCTAGGAGGAGGACTTTAAAAGCAACATGACTTCTTCCTTGCTTTCTTTCTCAATCACTCACTCTGGGGAAATCCAGCTGCTATGTCATTAGGACACTCAAGTGGCTATAGAGAGAGGCCCCTGTGACAAGAAACTGAGGCCTCCTGCCAACAGCCTTGTGAGAGAACCATTTTGGAAGCTGATCCTCTAGCTCCAGTCAAACTCTCAGATGACTACAACCCCAGCTGATATTTGGTTATAATCTCATGAGACACCCCAAGCCAGCCAATAAGCCACTCTCAAATTCCCAACCCACAGAAACTACATTTTCTGAGGTAATAAATGTTTGCTGTTTTTAGTCACTAAGTTCTTAGGTAATTTGTTATGTGTCAGCCAAAGCAATGAGGTCTGCAAGCATTTATATGGGGCTCTACAGAATGGCACCAAGCCTTGGAATAAAGGCTGTGCTAGTATTTAGTACCCAGATCTCCAGGCTGGCAGGGCCTTGGGACAGATCTATTATGAATGAAAGCAAAGGGAAGCATATCTGGAGTTATCAAATGTGTCTCAAATATAGGAAACACCATTTGTTCCTATTTGAAACCGTTAATAATCATACTGTTCTCATACTGTTGCCGTGTTTTATATTTTCACACAATACAAAGAGAATGACTTAACAGTCTGCTGACAGACACAACAAAATACTCCAATATTAAATCTGCCTCAAGACTGGAAGGTTACGTAAATGTAAAAAATTCAACCCAGAATAAAGATGTCAACCTCTGTGGCAGAGTACCTTTAATTCAAGCTTATTCGTTTGTGGCAGAGAGAATCCTGCCATCTTGAATCTTCTGATTTACTAAGCCCCAGATTGACAATATCCCTCCAAGTGTCAGTGTTTCTCCGTAGGTTAAAAAGTTAAGAGAATGCAAACAAGCAATATTATTTTGGAACCGAGATGTTATTCTCAAGCATAAACTTCTTTACCCTCATCACATCTGCTTCCCAAAATATCAAAAATATAGAAAATCAGAGACTGTCAAAGGCAAATCAACTCAGATGTGCCTATTCCGAGACTAGCATGTCAATAGTGTTTATACCCCTTCTTACACCATATAGACTAATTACCTCTGATTATATATTTAAGGAAACTTCCATGCACTGTAAACAGTGCAAAAATATATCCCCTCAGGTTTATATTTCTTCCATCTGGCAGAGTTTGGGAGTTCCCCACTCAGCTAAAGTCCTTGACTAGGACACTTCACTGATGGGTTAAGGGACAGGGAATAAATAACAATCACTCACGAGCAATGTCATATTTCTCTTTTATTGCCCATCTCATCATTCTCTAAAAACCTCAAACCTAAGAAAGGGTGCTCTCATGGCAAATTGAATATCCAGATGGCACCTATACACCCAACCACAACCTCCCCGCAAAATATCTTGGGGACCAACAGTGCCACAGTTCTTTGCCAGACTCAGGGGCAACTATTAAGGATGAAAAACTATAGCCAAAGAAATAGTGAGCAAGGCACTGACCCCAATATAGCCCATTGTAGAAAACTGTTTGGTTGTTTTTTTCTTCACTATCCTTAGGTGGCTTTCCAGTGAGTCCTGGGAATTCTTGCAATTCAGATTCTTACCCATTTTTCCCTGTGTTCCTGTCACCACAGTCTTAGAGACAAGTGTTTTAAATTCCCAACTGGCAAACTCCAACTATTTCAGTTTGGGTTTTTTATTCCCAGAACAGACTAGGCTTCAAAATCACCCAGTAAACAAAGGCAGCATTTTTAGAGGGCTTCTCTCATGGGAGGGTTTGTGACTGAAGAGTGAAGCCACTAAGGAGAGCAGGGGATCTCAGGGAGTGCAAGGAACGGGCAAAATATCTTCAGAAGGAGGTTATATTATTACACAAAGAGACTTTCCTGGGGCGCCTGGGTGGCTCAGTGGGTTAAAGCCTCTGCCTTCGGCTCAGGTCATGATCCCAGGGTTCTGGGATGGAGCCCGGAATCAGGCTCTCTGCCCAGCAGGGAGCCTGCATCCCCCTCTCTCTCTGCCTGCCTCTCTGCCTACTTGTGATCTCTCTCTCTCTCTCTCTCTGCCAAATAAATAAATAAAATCTTAAAAAAAGAGAGACTTTCCTTAGAGTCCTCTCAACTCAGTAAGAAAGAATTATCAAATCATATGCCCATGTGTTCATACACTTACTCACTTATTAAGCATCTTCTACATACCAGGCACTGTGCTATGTGGTGAGGGAGCATTATTGAGCAGAGAAAAGGACATAATTCCTGTCATCATGAAGTTAGTAGTCTAAAGGGGAAGAGAGAAATACAATGGATATGTAGCATGAAGGAGAGAAAATGAGAGAGAGAAAACAACAGAAGTAAATAATCGATAGGTAGAGAAAGTTGACCCAGTCAGGGTGGCCAGAGAAAGCCTCTATGAAGGAAGCCTGACTGAAAAGAATTCTGAAGGAAGAATTTATAGTTTTCTGGGAGTTGAGGAATGGGGCTAACATACCAGATAAAAGCGAAAGCACATGTACAAGGGACCTGTGGCAGAAAAGGAGAATAGTACATTCAAGAAACTGAAAGAAGACCATTATGTCTGTGTTGCAAAGATCAAGAAGAAGCCTTGTATAAGAGAAGCTATAAAGACGAACAAGGGGCAGATCACACAGTGCCTTCCAGGCCATGCATGCAAAGGAGTAAGATCATATCCTAATATAAATGAGGATCTACTGGAAGGTTTTAAGCAAAGAAGTGACACAATTACATTTTTGTTTAAAAGGTACCCTTCCAGCTACAGCCTAGAGACCAAATGTCAGGAGGGTCAGAAAAGATTTAAGGAGACCAGCTGGAGCTACTAGAGTTGTTCAAGTGAGAGACAGACACTTGTGCCAGCATGGTCTGTGGACCCAGAGGGCAGTTATTAGCCTGTTGTCTCTCAGCCCCATACCTACCTTTACATACAGTGTTCTGTGCTGCTGGGATAAGAATCTGTGAACCACATCTCCCATGTGTCCTTGTCTACCACCTTCCTGTTAGGCTCTCTCAATAGGAGGCACTGGCAGGAGTCGAAGGGGGCAAGAGAAAAGAAGAGATTCCTACTTCTGGCTCTGACTGTGTGGCCACTACCACTGGTTACAGGTGGTTGCTATTGTGACAGCAGGATGGGGTGATTCTGAACTACAGCAGCCTGGGCAGAGGCAACACCCTTTCAGAAGTTGCAGGCCTGGTTAATTGGCTAATAGGGTTCTTTTTCAACACATCCAGATTGAACTGCCACATGTCTCCCACACAGCAGGAGATGACGCAGCCTCTGGGCTTCGCTCCAGGACACTGACAACTTCTGGGTATCACCCCTCTTCCTTTTGTCTCTTCCAGGTACCCCCCCCCCTTTTACAGATCTTCCACTCTGCTCTACAAACTTATAACCCATTCCCTGCATTTAATTCTCTCCATTTGAAATACCAAGAACAATTTCCTTTTCCTTGACTAAACTCAGGCTAAAACAGCTCCAAAATTAAAAGTTGAACAAATTCACTGAATTCAACCTCTTGTCATTAAATCATTCTTCCTAACATGAGCCTACCTATTTGATCTTGTTTGGAGAATTGCAGTGCCAGAAAACATACTACTTGGGAGGGTAGCCTAGCCCAGTAATGGTAATCTCTATTATTAAAGTCTTCCTAAAAATGAGCCCAATCTACACATCCATTCAGGGTGGGTCAATCATTGGAAGCTATTCAGCATAAATCCTTAACGTACCTGACACTCTAGTTAACTGAAGATAGGTTTCATGTCTTCTCAGGTGCGATGTGTTCTCAGATACACTGAACGTCCCTAGCACCTCCAACAGTTTATGATTTCCGAATTCCTCACTTCCTTTGACATGGTCCCTTTAATTCTGTTTTACACACTGAACTTTATCCAGATGAAACTGTATGCGGCAGCCCTCTGATAAGGTAAAACTGCTCTCAAACAGTTGGGAATCTGAGTTCATCCTTTCGTGACCTGCCATTCCCCTCCCCACTACTGTGGAAGCCCAGTAGGCACCTCCTCCAAACCCTTATTAATTTAGTATATTAATTTCCTCATAAAGTATGTCATCCTCCTGAAATAGGGCACAGTGCTCACAGTGTAGTGAATGGTATGGAGTCCATAAAGGTCTGTGTGAATGAGAACATGCTACAAATGTAAAATGCAGCCTAGATTTGAATTAGATTTTCTTTCCCTTTTTTTTTTTTTTTTTTTTTTTTTGCTTTGGGGGCTATTGTTTCGTTCTTGGCTCTTAATAATCTACAAAGAGATTTTGAATGTGTACTGTATATCCTAGGTCCTAAGGAAAATTAAAGAATTAGAAAGAAGAGGAGAATAAGAAGGAAAAGGAAAACAGGGCATGGGTCTGTCCTAAAGAACCTTAAAAACTAACTGGAGAAATTATATATAAGCCCATGGAGAGATGGCAAATCACTGAAACTGGTAAGCACTGAGGGCTATATAAGGAGTACAAAGCAATGCATTATGTTTTCACTCAAGGTAGGAATGAATTGCTCAATCTGGGGATAAATGGGAAAAACTTCAGCTAGCAATAACACTTAAACTTAGTTCTGTAGGCATTCACAGAATTTGAATATGTGGAAAAGTATAGGAAAGGTATGTCTACCTAGGAGAATGATGTCATTCATGTATCCGTTGATTTACTTCTCAAATATTTATTAAGTAACTCTATATTCTTAGCACTGTGTGAAGTCCTAAGAAAACGTGACTGAAAGAACTAGTCAATGATCTTACAATCTAACAAGCAAATATGTACAGCAAGGAAAATGTGACTTTTTGTGGAGACAAAAAATAAGGTAACTAGATTTTCAGCAGTGAGTTCATAAAGAAATAGTAGAAGATGAGAACTGAAGGATAATTTGAGACCACAGTAGAGAGGGATCTTTAATGTCAGATTAATAATCTGGAATTTTACACTTTTTGCTGCAATTGCTATGGCTCTGTGTTATAAATTATTCTAAAATTTACTACCATAAAACAGCCATTTATTATGCTTATGGTTTCTGTGCATTAGGAATTCAGATAAAGCATAGAGGAGACAGGACAGCCTATCTCTACTCTACAATGTCTGGGGCTCAACTGGAAAGCTCAAAAAAGCTGTGATCTGGAATCATCTGAAGTTTTCTTCACTCACATTCTGAAACTTAATGCTGATTGTTGGGGGTAGGGAGGTGGTGTGTCTCAGCTCCTCTCTACAAGGGCCTCTCCACGTGGGTTGAGTCAGAATTCCCCACAGCACAGGGCTGAGTTCCAAGGGAAAGTCTGAAAGAGCCTGGGATACAGATAGGAACAGATAGAGAGAAAGGCAAAAGTTGAAACCATTTTATGACCTAACATTGGAAGTCACACACATCACTTCATCATATTCTTTCAGTTGAAGCAGTTACAAACCCCTTCCATTTTCAAGGGGAGACTTTTCTTCATGGTTGGAAGAGTGTTATCACAATGTAAGAAGAGCATATGGGTGGAATATCAGTCACTTGTAAGAAAAGAATAGATAAATAGGAGATTAATCTTTGGAAAATACTGTCTGTCACACCTTTAGATTAACACAAAGTCATCTGAATAGAAGAACAATCTGAGAAAAGTTGAATTTTAGGAAGATTAATCTGATATCAAGGATGGCATGTAGATGGGCAGAGAAACGATGAAGCAATAACCAAATTTAGCACTAAAGGAGAACTTGGCATCTTGACCTCTGGTGTATGAAGCCCATTATTCTGAGTTTCAGTACTTTTCTGCCCCACTATTTTCTCCTGTAGATCTTAATGCTAAGATACAACGTGTTCTGTGGAATATCAGTACCAGTATGTTCTGTGGAACACACTAAGATACAGTGTGTTTTGTGGAATATCAGTCCCAGAAGATCCTCCAACAAAAAGGAGGTAAACCAATCTCACACTTTACCTTCCACTTAGAAATTTTCAATGCTTCTTAGCATATTAAAACCTCTTAGAAAATCAGCAGTTAAAAACAACAACAAAAAAAAACCTGTTTAACATTGTTTTATCCATAATGTCTCCAACCTTCTTGGCCACCAAAATCCCCCCACCCCACCCCCACCAGCATTTCACTAATTAATATCCTTTGGAACTAGCCTAAAGGTTACTTTGCTGGCTGCCCCTAGGCAGAAGAGTGAAAGGCCAGGCAACTAATCAATTAAGTACTCATCAAATGCCCGATTAGAAATAAGACTCTGAAAATAATTTTTAATCTAATAAGGTAAAACAGAAAAAAACAATAAAAGCAAGAAACTTTGAGTTGTTTCATGAAAGTCTGAGATTTCAATGAGAGACACAGATTTCCTGGAGAAGAATTTAGATTTGTTTTGGGTTTCTTATTTAATTTTTTTAGTGTAACTGACACACAATGTTTGCCCAAATGATGATGGTTCTTCAATATTTTCACACTTCTCAAACCTCAGGCAAGGCTAAATTACTGGGAAACTCTTCTATTCTTACATGAAAGATGAAAAAGTGTTCATCTTCCAAAGGTTGCTTTGTACTAAGATGTGACCATTGCTTTCACACAAAGAGAATTCTAAAAGAAAGTCTACCACCAGCAAAAAACCCCACGTGCAGTGGAGTAAACTGCCAAGGCGAACAGGAGAGCTTCCTATAAATTACTGTCAGTGTCTCCTGATGGGGCTTCAGCTGGCGGAATGGCGATGCTCTGGGAGGGCAAGGCTATGTCACAGACCTCTTTGTTAGAGTGATTGATCACAGACACACAATCAGCAGCTTTCCTTTGTGAAAGCCTCCTTTCTTCTGGCCTGTTTCCTTTCACCTTTTCCATGCTTCTCTCTTTTCTCCAAGATCCTGCCTTCTAACCTTCTCAACAAATATTTTTGCCTGTAGAAGGTAAACCTATTCAAGTAGACCTCCTTAATATCTCTTGTCCTGCCAAGTGCCTAGCTAACTTCTAGACTCAGCCTGCTGTTGCTTGGTGAAAAAAAATTGAGTATTAAAACTCCATTGAAAATTAATTCTACAACTTTCCAATCTCACAGAGGATTCTTTTTTTTTTTTAAAAGATTTTATTTGTTTATTTGACAGATGGAGATCACAAGTAGGCAGAGAAGCAGGCAGAGAGAGAGGAGGAAGCAGGCTCCCTGCCCAGCAGAGTGCCCGATGCGGGGCTCGATCTTAGATCCTAGGACCCTGGGATCATGACCTGAGCTGAAGGCAGAGGCCCCAACTCACTGAGCCACCCAGGTGCCCCTCACAGAGGAGTCTTGATGTCTCCATTTCACCTGAGGCTTTCATACCCCTTAGTGTCTCCTCTAAGAGCCTTCTTCAAACTACTTACCTACCTGCAGTCTCATTTCCTTTACATTTTCTGAAAAAATCATCCTCAGATCAATGCAAGATTCAACTTCCTCTGCTCCCACATACAGCATAGCCAGAATGATTAAAGCCACTACAAACTCCGATCCTAGCTGCAGAGGGATCAAAACTCCACCCTCTTTACCTCTCTCCTTACCCTCCCTACTTCATTCCCCTGGGTGACTGCTCCAAAATTCCCCACTCTTCCTACCAACTATACAACACCCACCATATGCCATGAGTCTTAAGGGAGACTGACCTCTTCCTTCAGCATGGAAATCAGGGCCAACAGGGAACATCCTATACCTCCCTACATCTCCAAGTCCAAACCCATGTGTAGCTACTCTAATTTCAAATTACTCTCTTTTTTGCCCACTATGATCTGGCACTCTGGCCTTTCTTTTCTTTGCACCAGCCAAGCCCAATCCCAACTGAGGGCCTCTGCACCCCCTGTTCTCTCCTCTTTGAATGCTCTTCCCTCTGATCTTCACATGCTGGCTCCTCCCTGGTATGCGGGTATTTGCTTAAGTATCTCCTCAATCGAGGTTTTCTCAAATCAAGCCATATAATGTAGTCAGCCAGGCCCTCTGTCAATTCGCCCAAAATTCCCTGCAAGGCTCTTAGTAAATATAATCTGATATTTACTTGTGTATCATCTGTTTCCACTTTAAGTGAAAACTCCAAGAGAGGAGGTATCTTTCGGTCCCGTTCACTGCTCTGCCCCCAGAGCCTGTAACTATGTCATACATAAAGTTAATGCTCACCAAATGCATCTTGAATGAATTAATAAGTGTTCGGACAGTGTGAAGACGCATGTACTAGTAGGGGGATGTGGTAGATGGCAGGGCAATGCTGAATACCCATTCGAGATGTGTCTTCATAGATCTAAGATATAGCCATGTATTGCTGTCCTGCTTGTTCAGTGGCTTGGGTGCAGATAAGGAGTAGACAGATGCTATTAAGCATGGTTGGGATTTTGCCAGACGAGAGACCAGGAGCAGGGTCTTCATGAGGAAGGGCTTTTAGTGCTTGAATGTGGAAATCTGTGCTGGGAAAGGAAGTAGTTTTGACAAGGGGAGGAGGCAAAAAGTGAACACTGGTAGGAGAACAAGTAAATTAGGGATCTAGATGAGGATGAAATGCTGAGAGGTTAGAGAGTGTTGCTCATAGGATAGCAGGCTTGACACACAGCTTTCAGAGGAGATGCAATTCTTAGGTGGAGGAAGAAAGAAAGAAAAGAGACAACTATGTTCTAACAACCTGAAAGTGAAACATCCACGAACCAATACCTCTTCACCTGGTCACCACTAACCACCTCTTGGTACCCTTCCTAAGTATCTTTATGCTCAAACAGTCTTTGTCCCTTGGTTTGCCTTCGGCTGCATCACCAAAGGCCTCTATTTCCCTAACTTTGGGATATGTCAGACCATCTAGAAAGGCAGGTAATAGGAAGAAAGAAAACGGCATCCTATTAGGTATCCACTAAGATGCAGGTTATTTGACACCTTCACAAGGAAGCTTCCCCCACACCTGATCTCTTGTCAGGAATAGAGAAGTCTGCTTATACATCAGAAAACTCAAGGCATTTCTCTATAGTGACCTGCTGCACAGCTTCAGAATATCTATGGGGGCTCCTGGCTTGCTCAGTTGGTAGAGTGTGTGACTCTTAATCTCGGGGTTTGAGATTAAGTTTGAGCCCCACATTGGGTATAGAGATCACTTAAAAATAAAATATTTTTTATTTTATTTTTTTTAAAGATTTTATTTATTTATTTGACAGACAGAGATCACAGGTAGGCAGAGAAGCAGGCAGAGAGAGAGGAGGAAGCAGGCTCCCCGCTGAGCAGAGAGCCCCATGCAGGACCCGATCTCAGTCCTGGGATCATTACCTGAGCCGAAGGCAGAGGCTTTAACCCACTGAGCCACCCAGGCGCCCCTAAAATATTTTTTTTAAAAATCTACATACAGGTCTGTTTTTCCATTAGATCTTGAATCATAAGAGGGCAGGACAATCTTTTACTCATCTTTGTTTCCAAGAACAAAGCCTAGGGCTCCACATATAGTAGGCAATCATTAACTTTTGTTGAATAATTGAGTGGATAAACAAGTACATGGATTATACCAGGGAAAGGCAGACTGCCATGAATGCTATACCACCAGATGCTAGGCAGACCCCTGGACATTTGGTGTCCTCTAAAGACCAGGAGTCATGTGCTCTCTACTCAGTGCCTGCCGGGCATATCACAGAGTGTGAGACAGAAATAAAGGCCCCTACAAGCTGATACAGCCAAATGTGGACACGGAGGCCATCTCTAAAATGCTTTGAGTCCTTCGGCATAGACATCTATGGTCATGGGTATTACTGATGAACTGACTTTTGCCCTGTTTCCTTGGGGAAAATAAACCTAGGAAAGTTGAAAGTACAACTTAGCTCAATGGGAGACAGCCCAATTTGTTTCTTTAGAAATAAGTCTCCTGCTCCTATTTGAAGTTTGACTTCTAATTGCCAAATCATTACTTCCAGTTATGAGCATTTACTGTTAAAACTAAGGAGGTGCCTCTGAAAAACTGTTTTCACAACTTGCTTTTGAGTGCTCTGAGACAGTCTTTCTTGGAAGCTACAAACGGGATCTTTGTCAGAGAAGCTGCCTCCTGCCCTGAGCAGGCAGTCTCATCCAGCTCCATGCTCACGGAAGCATTGGCCCTTCCACCAAGGGAGACCATCTACCTTCTGGGCCAGAAATGAGTTTTCAGATGGGCAAAGCCAGTAGACAGCTCTTTTGCTTAGATTGGGAGGAAGTTGTCTCATTCTCAGGAAACTCAGCCACTGCTACAGCTCCCTGGGATAAAGAGTAGTCATGTCATGTTGGACTGGCCCTCTTAGAGCTTCTTGCCAAATGAAGATGCTTTCCAGATCTCTGTTCTCCAGTTGTGCACAAGGGTGTCTATTCCACTGTGAGGGCAGGAGGAAGCCTAATACAGAAACCAGAAATGTGTGCTCTAATGTTCCTCAACCCATGAGTGGAAAGGTCAATAAAACTAGGGAACTTTTAAAAATACATACATGTCTGTGCCCCCTCCCAAAGATTCCAGTACACCCTCTTCTCCTGCTGAGAACCAGAGATGTTCTATAATGTCTGTGTTATATTTGTCATGCTAATAGTAAGAGCAAAATAAGAGCACTTTAAAATATTTCAAAGTTTATAGTGGAAACTGTCAAGGCAGCTATCAGCGGGAAGTTATTCTGACTATCTGGAGATGACAAGGACGTGGTATCCCTGAATCAATTCTGGCGGTCAGCAGTGGCTGCTGAATTGAGAAGGGTCCTGGGGCTATGTCTATACATAATAAGAAAATAATGCCAAAGCCAACTACAGATGTTTGCCACAGGTTAGGGAAGGGACAGTGATGGCACATGTGCCACATATTTGCCTCCATGGCCTACAAAGCCAGAAACAAGGC
Organism: Taxidea taxus jeffersonii; assembly: GCA_003697995.1. NCBI lineage: Eukaryota > Metazoa > Chordata > Mammalia > Carnivora > Mustelidae > Taxidea > Taxidea taxus. The sequence goes on from ML103896.1 coordinate 41,294, forward strand.
TCAGGTATCTAGCCCTTTTGCATTCCAGGTAAAATCCCTTCCATGAAGCCAGAAACAAGTTCAGCTGATGCATGTGATGAAATTAAAGATGCAAAACATAAGGCCAAGATAAAATTTAAAAAGGAACTGAAACCATGTGCTTCCTAAAAACAGACCCCAAGACAGCCAAAGCAGAAAACATCCTTATAGCAAGGAAAAGGGAGGTTTTCTAGGGGAAGCACAGCTAGGACGCATGAGACAGTGTTAGCAAAATGATGCCTGCCAGTTCACAGTATTTTCTTTGCTCAAGGGTAAAGTGAGAGATAACAACAGTGTTTTGAACATGTTTAGATGTTTTGTTACCAGAGGGAGTTTCAGAAAGCCTGAATTCTCTGAAATGGAAAGGCAAGAACAAAAAGGCACGTTGTGCATTTTGCTTACTGTCAGTTACTTCACAGCATTTCTTAAACACCTGAGGCATGACTTGGTAAGGAGGGGTTGGTGGATATCATTTTAAATGAAGGCAGTTTTCAGATTTTTTAAAACGCTTTCAAATAAATGTTATTGGGAATACCCCAAGGTCGGTGTCAGGTCCTCTGAGGTCTTGGTTCATTCTGAATTGGCAGGAGGAGAGGGAGCAACGAGTACCCAACCATACCACCCTTTCCCCAGGTAGACACTTCTGACAACCCTCTCTGGCATTTCCTTTCAGCATTTGGCATCTTTGCTGTGTGAACGGACACTCACACCTCTCATGGGTGTGCTGGTGCATGTCTACAAGCAGCTCTGGTTTGTGGTATGGGAGTGAGACACCTCACCTAGAGTGAGGCAGTCTCAGTCAAGCCCCAGGTCTGTGCACTCTACCTAGTCATTTAACTACCTCCATTCACCTTTTTCATGTTTATGAAAGTGAAGATATCAGCATCTTCTTCCCAGGGTTGTCAGTTGATAATTGAATGACTGCTAAAGCACTCTGCAGTAAACATCAAAAGCAAAGTGGCCAATGCCAAATGTCCCTGGCCTTCTTAACTCTGATCTCAACTCAGATGCCATCTCTGCAGGGAGGTCTTTGCTGACCACACCACAAATATGATCACTCCTCTCCCTCTCTACCGCCTTTCTCTGCTTTCCTTTAGCCTGCTTACTACCCTCTAACATTATAACTCATATAGTTTTTTGGTTATTTATTTACCATCTATCTTCCCCATTAGAAATCCTTGGGTAAAGACTTCTGTCTGTCTTGCCATCTATTATGATTCTAGTCCCCAGAACCATACCAAACTTATAGCAGGCAGTCAATAAATACTTTTTGAATTGTTGAATGGTTCTTTACACCCCATACCACCTAGCTCATGAGGACAGGGGCAAATAACTCTTCCTGGTAGACTGTCTCCCAGGTAACCAGCACAAAAAAAACCACAGACAACAAAGGCAGGAACAATGTTTCCAATTAACTCTAATGTATCTGGAAGATTTTCATGAAGCAAGGAAGCATTATCAAAAATTCACCTGAATAGGGACGCCTGGGTGGCTCAGTTGGTTAAGTGGCTGCCTTCGGCTCAGGTCATGATCCCAGCATCCTGGGATCGAGCCCCACATCGGGTTCCTTGCTCAGCAGTGAGCCTGCTTCTCCCTCTGCCTGCCACTCTGTCTGCCTGTGCTCGCTCCTGCGCTCTCTGACAAATAAATAAATAAAATCTTTAAAAAAAAAATTTCACCTGAATAAATCCAGAAAATGAATGGATTTTAGTATGCCAAGAAGAATAATAGCTGAATTCTTTTTTGTAATATTTGACTAAACCTGGCCTCACCTGGTCCCTAGAGATGTCAGTCTCACAGAAATAGCCCTCCAGAAGCCAGAAAATACAACATCAAGGAGCCTACTAAACACTCGCTGATGTCAACTATTTCTTATTCATACTCAGGAAATAACTCCATTCATAGTGCCAAGGCCCATTCAGGTCTTCACAATGTCCCACCAGACATTTTAAGGGTTCATACTTAAATATGCCCAGGTTAGAAAGCAAATGGATTTTTGTCAGGGAACCTGGAAAACAAAACAGTACAAATAATAGTGAAGGATGCTTATGTTCAGAAACCACTGTGCAGCGATCACCTTCTTACTGGTCTACCTTAAGTGAGAAAGAGGATGAAGAATTTAGCCAATTTTCTGTAAAACTCAAAACCCATTCCCTTCCACTGAGAGAAGTGATACCTAACATTCCATTGCTTTGTTTTAAATACATGTTTCAGGATTCAGAAGAATCCTTTTGAATTGAATTGAAATATTTACCAAGCTTGATCATAATTCTTAAAGAGTGTACCCATTTTTTAGTACTAATCTTGGCAGATGTGAGAACAGAAATGGAGAGAATAAAAACAAGTGTCACACTCATAAGAGTTCAAGGGCTGTGAGGAGGTAAAGCTCCCTCCAAGATGAGCCTCAACCATTCCAATAGAGCCCCTGACACTGCTAACTCCCCAGAGCCCAATCCTCCCTGCGACCTATGAGCCATGTCAGCATTTCCAATGACTCTGCATTTCCATTTCCAGACCTCTCCCCCAATGCACTCACCAAACATCTCTTCTCTTGAAGTCCACACTGCCTATGTATACCAAACTATCCCCATTCTGGTTGTCACTGTCCATTGATCTGCCAGTCCACTCCCACTGTCTACTGACCTCAGACGATGATGTCAGCTTCTGGTTTATGGTTCTTCTCCCAAAGAAGCTTTGGGGCTTTGGGCCGAGATATGCATTTACAGACTATCCCTAGCATGTCCTACCTGGAAGACCTTGCGCCCCCTTGAGAGGCTTCAGCTTCTCATCTGTAAAATAGGTACAATATTACCCATAATTACGGGGCTACTATAAAAATTAAATGCTATAACAGATGTGAAAAACTTCAGCATACTGCCTGGCACACAGTAGGCCTCAGTAAATAGCAGTTTCTTTCCTTCCTTTTATGGTCCCTGCCTTTAACTCTGGTGAGTTCAGAATTCATACTGACGATCATTTCAGCACTGACTTAGCAACTCCCAGACCTGTGGAACTCCAAAAATCTCACTCACAGTCTACTTTAGCACCTTCTCAGACATAACCTGGGATTTCTCAATCCTGGAAACTATCATGGCTAAAAAGTCCCAAACCCTGAAATTCTGTTTTCCAAATAGTCCTTGCTTCCCCCATGTTCATTCCTCCTACATATATTCTGTGCCCCTATGACCACTCACCCTCTCCCTTCTCCCCCCAGACCAAGGCCTCATTCCCTTTCCAGCTCCATTCAACCTACCACCCAGACCAAGCATTTAAGCCCCATTCCTTGCAAGCACCCTAGAGTCCCTCAACACCTTAATCTCCTGTTGAAACTGCCTTGTCACTCTCCAACCTCTGGGAATACTCACCATCTACTTTCATTTAACAAAATTCTCAAACCATGCTGCTGCATTCACTTTCAATGCTCTTTCCCTTTAGCTGGCCCCTCATTACTGATGAGTCTTCCCATTTGGCTCTTCTGAACTTCCACTTAGAGCCTACTTCTTATCTGAAGGCCTTCAATTCCCAGCAGTGACATTGCTCCCTGCATTGCAGAGACAATCAAGTTAATATGACAGGAGCCACCACAGCATCTCTCTAAATGGGCCTGCTCACTTAGGAGTCTCTGGTGACCTCTACTAGTCACATCCTCAACCACTTCCCAGCACTTGATCTTATTGTTCACCACTTCCTTCTTAAAGCTGGCTCTTTCCTTGTCATCCTTCACATTGTAGTTAATTCTCCTGTCTCTCTCCTCATTTGTTCAACTTCCTCCTCTAAACCCTAAAAGCATAAATTCCCACAATTCTGAACCACAAGCCTTGACCCTCTGTCCTTAATACTCTCATTGAAAATCTCATCCCCATTACTTTTGCCATTATCCCCAAGAAACTACTTCTAAATTCCATGCCTTTAATTCTACCAAACACTCCTGAGGATTCCAACAGGGTATTCCATGGGCACCCCAAACTCAACATCTTTAAATTTATCTTATTATTTTCTCTTTCTCCTATTTTATTATAACTCTACCAATCTTCCATTTCTTCAGTCATTCTTGATTCCTTCCCTTCTCTCATCCTTGACAATCCAATCATGCCAAAACACACTTACACTAGCTCTTAAATCCACCACTGTCTCCTATTCCGGTGTGTACCTCCTGCTTCAGACCCTCAGAATTCCTACCTGAAATCTTTTTTTTTTTTTTAATATATATCCATTTGACAGACAGAGATCACAAGTAGGCAGAGAGGCAGGCAGAGAGAGGAGGAAGCAGGCTCTCCATGGAGCAGAGAGCCCGATGCGGGGCTTGATCCTAGGACCCCACGATCACGATCTGAGCCAAAGGCAGAGGCTTTAACCCACTGAGCCACCCAGGTGCCCCCCCTACCTGAAATCTTAAAAAAGTTTTGCAACTGCTTTTCCTTCCTTCTAAGTCCCAGGGTCCGTATCAACAGATTAAAAAGATAACTAATTAAATCTAAATTATGGTTTGGCTTGGAGTAATAGAATCTCCTTGATCTGGCCACAATCTAGCTTGATCTTCTCTATTCTTCTCAATAAACTTTATACCAATCTATAATTGTCCAACAGTTCACTATTCCCAAAACATGTGCTTTTATTTCCTCTCTCTGAACTTTTCTTTTCATCACTCATTCCATCCCATTTTGTTCTCATCATATCATTTCCTCAAATTTCTGGCTGGAAAAAAATCTTATGCATTCTTCCAGGTTCAGCTCAAATGTTATATACATCCAGTCTTCCCCGATCTACCATCTACCATGCTCTCATGTGATCTCTAAGCAGGCAGAATACTTTGTCGTTCTGTCACTTATGGGATTTAAAACATCTCACATGAATTTCTAATATCTCCTGCTCATACAAGTGCCCCCCCCAACAGCAGGCTCACCTTCATGCCAACCTTTCATGCCCTCTATGACTGTACTCTACTAAGCTACTGTTGTTGACTTGAACCTCTCCTTTCTCTTTTCCCATTACGTTGTTCTGTTAGTTCTTTGCACCAAAGGTTCAGCCATCACTGTCACCACCTGTCCCTTCAATTAATGAGTTAAGTGCACCCCATATCATGTAGTCCTAATGTCCCCTAACTCCATCTAGAATTACCCTGAAATATGAAAAGTCAAAGGTATGCAAGTGAAACAATAAACTTGAAGGGAGGTTCTGCTCTCAGAGAGCTAAAAATAATCTTAGAGAATTCCTAACTATGTTGTCTTTCACATGCAATCTTTAATATCTATTTCTATCATACTGTGTCTTATCACTTTCATTTCTTCACAAGTGAACTCTCAGTTGCCTGACTTAATAGGCTGAAAAAGGCTATAGTTCCCACTTACAACATACCAAAAATGATTCAATCCATCTCATTTATATTCACTTGATGAAACCTACCCTTTGAGTTAACACATTTAGAATTTCATTTCCCTGTTTTGGATGTGTTTTTTTTTAATAATCAGGGGGAAAATAGATAAAATATTTAAATAATTTCATAAACATACAGTATAACTAAAGGTTGAAATACTGCACAGAGACTGGAAGGCAACATCAAAATTCTGAAATATCTTATTGGCTATTATAAGAAAACCTCAATTTGTCCCACAAAAGGTAGTTTGGAGTATTAAGTACAATGTGCAAAAATGATGGGTATATGGAAGTTGGGACCCACGGAGGCTCCTCACCCAAAACTCAGGATTGTATCTTGACACCTTGGTAATCCCACTTCAGAGCAAAGTGGGCAAAGGAAAAGCCCAGGATCCCAATGGTGGGAGCTCTCAGTTTTAAGAAAACTGAGAGAGAACACTTAAATAAGTTGGTTTCCAACCGCACTGTTTCAACTACATAAGGAGTTAAAGAGGCTTTTGTTGTCTTGCCTAGGATTATGATAGTATTTTGTAAACAATGAAGTGTTCTATAATTGCAATGTGTTAGAACCTTGTTTATATAGAGAATTCAATCCAAATTCCAAATGACTTCAAAATACATTTAAAACATGTCTCACTGCAAGCTCCTAGAAGGCAGGGCCCATTTCTTATCTCTGTATCTTATCTCTCATAATATTTTTAATATAAATGCTTGAAGTTCTTATCATAAGCATGACAAGATGAATTCACATAAAAGAAGAAAAGCTGAATTAGCCAACAAGAGGTCTTTAAAAATGTAATCACCCGGCACTGCATAAGCCCCTATAATAACTTACTTCAAATGGGCATATTTAAATCAAACTCTTTCCAAATAAAAAATAGAAACCCTACAGATAAGAAAACAATTGTGTACATTTACATCTTCAACAGATTATATTTCCTCTCATGCAAATCAGCAGAATCATCTTGCATGGAATTTGACAGCAACTCTTTCAGCAAAGGCAAAGTAAAAATATGCAGCTTCCTTGGCTCAAAAAGCAAACTTGAGCTGTGGCTAGAATGGAGAGGAAGTAAAAGGCAGGAGAAGGCATCCATAGAAGGTGGGTCCTTTTCATTTGGGGTTTTCATTCATTCTCTCACACTGGCCAATATGAAAACAGGAAAAAGTTTAAATTTACACCTTCAGTGGTATTGCCTGTGCTTGCTATTCAGAGAATCACCTAACTTGAGACCTCAGTATCCTCCCTGCATGGAGACTGTTAACACACACACACACACACACACACACAC
>RCUC01139475.1:0-63058 GCA_003697995.1 Taxidea taxus jeffersonii
CCCCCCCCCACCACGCCCTCGGCACCCTTACTCCCCTTTGCCCCGCTGGGTGCTCCCTGCAGGTCCCAACAGCACAGCACTAGGTCCTCCTGGACTCTGGACCTCCTGCTACGCCACTGCCCTGGAGTGCCCCAATCCTATGATACTCCGCCTCCTCCGCCCCTCTACCAGGTCTCCAAACAGCCAGCTGCACCACTGCATGAGCCGACAGAGCCCAGAGCCAGCGCGGCACAACCAACTACCGATCGTGAGTTTGCCGATCCCAGAGCATGCGGTTGGGGCGGGCACCCAGCACCTGGGCAGGCGGGCGCGCCCAGGTGTCAGAAGCATGCCCAAGAACCTGCCCTCAGCCCGCGTGTTTCGTTCTTCTTAGGTCCAGGGTTTCATTTCCTTTAGCCAATCTGGTGCTATTTCCTGTTTGTCTCAAAACACCTTTCTTCGCCTCTTTGAACTTGTGAGTCAGGAATCGGATGGATGTGTGCATGGACGTGTGCGTGTCTGCGCGCTTTCCTGCCCACACCTACTTCTAGAGAGTTGCAGTCAGAGTTCGAAGGAACTATTATTCATCTCCTCGGTTTGGTTTGGTTTTCTTTGTTTGTTTCTTTGTTTGTTTTGATGGTTTTGCTGTTAAACTGCAGACGTCAGATGAGTGAAAGATTTCTCTTTCAAAAGTAGTTACCATGATCGTGACCTCAGGTGTCCTGACCTCTTTCGCTGCTTTTCCCCACTGCTGCACCAGAAAGCGAGATCACCCACCGGCCCCATGATGCTCCTGTGGGTATTGGTTCTCTTTTGTAAGTTCCCTTTCCTGGGAGCATTACTGAGAAAGAAGCAGCTGGATGGAAAGGAAGTTAGGGAATGGAAAGGAGCTGTCCTTGTACAGGAAATACAGGGGGTGCTCAGGGATGCCAAGCCTGCTAGAGGTTTGTGGAGAATGCAGCAGGAAAAACATCTGGAAAACGGTGGAGAGTCCAGACCCTGGATCCAGAGTGAGGCACTCAGCTTTTACCTTATGGGGAATGGATGAAATTGGAGGGTTATTACGAAGAGAAGTGGGCAAGGTAGCTTGAGGAAGAGTGCGGGTGAGAATCCATCCTGGCACCAAAGCCAGATCCAATTGGTCTAGATGTGACTACAGGCCGAAGGCACTGATGTTTGAGAGACCCTGGCGACAGACGATGCAAAGTGAGGCAGGCGGCTGGCTGGGTATGGAAACAGGAGAGAGGCAGGAAGCAACCAAAGGTAGAGGAGAGCGTTGGTGTCTTAGTTTAGTTTCTTCCCTCAAAGTAAAGCCTGCTACAGGGACTTGAGCCAGCTGGTTTGTTTGGGAAGTGGGCCCAGAATGCCAGAGTGAACGGTTGGGGAGGGAGAGACCACGAAAGAGGGACAGGCAGTGAAGCGTGCATGGCTGAGCCGTTTACCACTGTGGGCAGCTGGAGCTCAGCTTCTCCTGCGAGGAACTCCAGAACGCACCTGAGGTCACCACCGTGACACGTGTCCGCAACACCTCCCACTTCTCCCGGGTGTCAGCTCCTCGCCACTTCAGAGCTGCCCCTGTGTACCTGCACCAGGGTGGAGGCATCTGAGCACTCAGGAAATTCCTTCATGGCGGCTGCTGAAGTTGGGATCCGGTGAGGGGAAAGGACAGGGGACCCAGGACATGGCCCTTGTCACTTGGGGAAGTTAGAAAGGTCAGCATAGGGGCAGACCCATGTGTTTCTTCGGCACTCACTGTGCACTCACAACAGGGTGTTTTTCTGAGCATTCTCTTAATCTTCAAAAACAATCCTCCAAGGGGTGTGTGATTCTCTTTTTATAAATGGGGAAACTGAGGCTTAAGTCATTTATCCAAGAGGAGCTGCTTTAAGGGAACAATAAGCTCAATTTTAGGCACACTGTATTTTAAACTTTTTATTTTTTATTTAAGATTTTTTTTTTTTTAATTTGTTAGAGAGGGAGAGAATGAGCACAGGCAGACAGAGTGGCAGGCAGAGGCAGAGGGAGAAGCAGGCTCCCCACCAAGCAAGAAGCCCTATGTGGGACTCGATCCCAGGACGCTGGGATCATGACCTGAGCCAAAGGCAGCGGCTTAACCAAATGAGCCACCCAGGCGTCCCAGGCACACTGAATTTTAAAAGACCTCTGGAAACCACAGAATGCTACCCAGATACAGGTTAGGGCAGACATGATAAATTGGGAGGTGTTTCAACTCTCCAAAATGCAGCTTCTGAAAGGTCGCCTGACCTTTTTGTCCACAGAGATGCAGTACAATATTAAGTCAACTTCTGCACACCAGCTCTCACCTCATACCAGGCCCTGCAGGACCCAGCCCCTCCCTCAGCCACTCAGGTCCTGAACGGTGCTCCCCACCCTGCCTGGTGCTCTCCCACCACCCTGCCTGGTGCCCTGAACCCTGCCCTGTGCTCTCTGGCTGCCTCGCCTGGTGCTCTGGGTGCTCTCTGCCCTGACTGGCACTCTCCAGCCACGCAGCTCAGTGTCCTTCACCTTGCCTGGTTCTCCCTGGCCACCCAGTCTGGTGCTTCTTTGGACTGGTTGTGTTCTTCTGAAGCATATCAGTTCTCAGCTAAAATGTAATTTAAGCTTCATGGTCATGTTCTCATCTAGGCCTTTCCTGTCATGCAATCTACATTCTCTTGCTGCCTGATAATATGTCACTGGTTTATTTTCATCATAACAGTTACTGATTGCTGCATTTCGTTTATCTGTTTATCCTCCTATTTACACATTGTCCTTCCCCTTCCGAAATATCAGACTCATGATAGTGGGGCTCTTATCTGTGGTGTTTCTTGCTGCAACCCCAGTGGTTGGCACACAGTGGGGAACCTGGTAAATGGTTTTTATTTGCATGCATTTAGTTGTGTTTCCACTCAGTCCTTCATCAGTTCTGACCAAGCTGAGTCTTTGATTTTCTCTGCAGCAGCTCGTTGAACCATGGCAACAACTCCGGCCAGTGCTTTCGAGGCCCTCATGAATGGAGTGACCAGCTGGAATGTCCCTAAAGATGCCATCCCATGTGAACTGCTTCTTACTGGAGAGGCTGCCTTTCCAGTGATGGTGAATGACAAGGGCCAGGTCCTCATTGCTGCCTCCTCCTATGGCCAAGGCCGCCTGGTGGTGGTGTCCCATGAGGGCTACCTGCTGGATGCTGGCTTCGCTCCATTTCTTCGTAATGCGGTGGGTTGGCTCTGTCCCTCACCTGCGGCTCCCACTGGAGTGCACCCCTCTCTGGCATCACTAGTAAGTATCCTGCAAGCCTCTGGGGTTCCGGCACAAGTTCAGCCAGAAGTGGGGGCTCCCGTGGCGGTTTACTGCATCAGTGCCTACATTGATACGATGACTGTAGAGCTGATCCAGTTTGTGAAAAGTGGAGGCGGCCTGCTCATCGGGGGCCAAGCCTGGTATTGGGCCAGTCAGCATGGTCCTGACAGAGTGCTGTCCAGGTTTCCTGGGAACCAGGTGACAAGTGTGGCCGGAGTATACTTCACCGACATCTATGGGGACACAGACCAGTTCAAGGTCTCTGAGAAGATACCCAAGATCCCAATCTACACCAGGTGAGTGGTATTTCACAACAGGGAGTCTGCCACAGTGTTAACAATAGATTTGGTCTCCCTCTTAAATGACCTTTTTTTTTTTTTTAAAGTATGCTCCATTCCCAGCATGGAGCCCAACACACGGCTGGAACTCAAGACCCTGAGATCAAAACCTGAGCTGAGATCAAGAATCAGACACTCAGGGGGGTACCTGGGTGGCTCAGTGGGTTAAGCCTCTGCCTTTGTCTCAGGTCATGATCTCAGGGTCCTGGAATGGAGCCCCATATCAGGCTCTCTGCTCAGCAGGGAGCCTGCTTTCCCCCCACCCCTCACTGCCTGCCCCTCTGCCTACTTGTGATCTCTGTCTGTCAAATAAATAAATAAAAACTAAAAAAAAAAAAAAAAAAAAAAAGAAGAGTCGGACTCTCAGGGGGCCTGGGTGGCTCAGTCGGTTGAGCGTCCATTTCTTGTTCTCAGCTCAGGTCCTGATCTCAGGGGTTGTGGGATCAAGCCTGGCACTGGGCTCTGCACTCATCCTGGAATCTGCTTGGCTCTCTCAAGCATATGCTCAACTAACTCAGCAACCCAGGCGCCCTTCAGGTTCCATTTCAATACACGTACTTCTCCACTCTGTTTTGGAACCACCACAAGCCAAAAACAGGATACTTAAAATGCACTGAGGCCCAAAGAGGCTGGGTTCTGACTGCTACTCTGTCCCGCAGCCAAATAGAAAACCTTATCTCATTCACCTCTCTGTCTCCCGTGTCTAGTGCCTGGGTTGGTGAGAGTGCGTATCCGTGTCTCTCAAACAGATGAAAGAACATTGGTTTATCTGTGTGAGCACTACCCTGTGCCAGGCCCCATTCAGCGGTCCAAGCCCTGCTACCTGCTCATTTATACTCCAGTGCAGAATTAGGCAATTGAGGAAACCAATAAATGAAAATCTAGCAGGTGTTGGTAAGAGCTACAAGGAAAGCACCGCAGGATAAGTGGACAGAGTAACAGGGAAGGGAGTGGAGGGTATTTAGGTCATCGGGGAAGGCGTATCTGTCAGACCCCGTCAGGACTAGCTGGTGTACCAGAGGGACTTAGTACAGGAGACTGACTAAGGGTGATTCAAGGGCTGAAAACCCTTAGGAGAGACAGAAGGGTAACCGAAGGCTTGGCAATAGCGCCACCTGCAGAGGAAGGTGGTAGTGTCACTGGAGCCCAGGAGCTGAGTCACCTGGTGGACACTGGTGCCTTGCTAGGACACTCTCTGGGACCTGGGGTGATCTCAGAGGAGACACAGTGATTGTCAGAAACACAGCCTGAAGGGCGAGACAGAGACCTCGGCTCCTTCTCTCTGCCTGCCTGCCTTCAGGCTTCTACCCACAGGATGGGACACAATGTCTATTTCTCTCGCTGTGGTATTAGCAATCATTAATCATCATTGCCTAGCCCTAGATCTGTTAATTCGTTAGCGGTTATAACATGGTAGGTTTAAAGTTCTAGCATTTTTTTCATTTAGTATTTAGAATACTTCTATAAAAATGAACTTCCCTGGGATGCCTGTGTGGCTCAGTTGGTTAAGCACCTGCCTTTGCTCAGGGCATGATCCCAGAGGCCTGGGATCCAGTCTCACATCAGGCTTCTTGCTCGGCAGGGAGCCTACTTCTCCCTCTGCCTGCCACACCCCTGCTTGTGCTCTTTCTCTCTGACAAATAAATAAAATCTTTAAACGAAAAATGAACTTCCCTTCTTCCACTATTAGCTTGCCCTGTGGTAGAGTCTGTGTAGGGAAGGCACGATTAAATGCTGGGTTCTCCCTCTTCTCCCCTTTTTAAAACACTGGTTTCAAAACACTGGTTCAGGTGGATCCCTACAATCTTCCAGAGGTCTCCACTGTGAAAGCATGGATTGAAACACTCACATAATAAACGTGTTTCATTTATTTTTCTCAGTGCTACTGATGTAGCTTTGCTGGTCATCTGTTGTTTGGCCATTGTGAGCCTAGTTACAAAAAGGCTCCCAAACTCCTGAAATTTTTGACCCAACCCTAATGGACTTCCTTGTTTAGGTCTCACATTATGCATTCCTGCCCCAGACCAAGGATCAGCCATTTCTCCAAGGAACCTGCCCTTCTTTGAGTGAGAAATGGTGTTTAGGAGCCAAAGTCCGCTGAGGTGCTCACTGCTCCAGGGTTGATCATTGCTTCTAGGGCTTTTGAGTGGGCAGAGCTAAGAAGTAAGTATTTTTAAAAGATAAACACATCAAGAGTTCATACTGATGCTTCAAATTCAACTTCTGGGCTACAAGGTTTAATTTCATTTCAACAATCATATATCTGTCTCCTATTTTCCTGTGATGAGAAAGCCTAGCTCTGACAGAAAGCACCTTATTAACTCAATGACTTTGTGCCACAACACACACATAGTTGCAAAATAACAGTACTACCAGCACACTTAACGATTATTTCCAATTCCTTTCCTCCTTATGATATGTTTTATGAGGTGTATAAAGTCAAATTACCATCCTCTAATAATAACATTTAGATTAGCCCTTCTCTTTGTGGTTATACCACTGAGTGGATAAGCATGTAGATTCATTTGGGTGTTTTACTATTGCTTTCGGGAGTTGCTTTTATGAATTAATATTATTTTATAATTATGTAACATAGCTATGTGGATCTAAAGTAAAACCTTAAGAAGCCAAATCTCTATCCCTATTCCCTTTATATAATTTTCTTCTCCCCCTTTCTAAAAAAAATTACCTTTACTCCATTGTTGGTTTATATATGAACACACACACACACACACACGTCAAAAACGTGATAGTAAACTACACATATTTTCCTTCACCTTACTTTTTTTACTTAGCATTATTTTCTGGATATGGCTTCATAATAGCCTATAGATATGCACTATGTATTCTATTACATTGAAATGTACAGATGCAGTGTAGTTTTTCCAGTTAGTTTTTTACTGACAGACATTCGAGTGTCTAATATTTAGTTTCTAATAATTAATATTTAATATTTAATTTAATCTAATGTATTTAATTTAATTACACCTATACTACAATAAATGCCTATGTGCATATGTCTTCGTATTTTTGCCAAATCACTGGAAATGGCATTGGTGAGTCAAAGGTGAATTGCAAATGTAGTTTTGCCTAAACATTACCAAATTCCCCAGAATTGGGTTCCCCAGGAACCCAACTCAAAGACCAACACAATGTGCAGGAAGTCTACAGGAAGGGACTCTCCGAATCAACGTCTCTGGGGGAAGGGAAGATGAAAGGGGTGAACAGGAGAAATTGGGCCATGAGGTGGATACTTAGTAGCAAATATTTTTACTGATATTTTCACCATTAAGTATAACACTGGGAAAACTCTAAGTGTCTAATAAATGGAACATTGCTTAAATTACTATGGCATATCTTACTCTTCAGCCCTTAAAGACTTATTAATTAAAGGAATAAGAAAATACTCATGATACAGTAGGCAAAATTAAGGTATAATAGTATATTCAAATGATGCCAAATTTGTTAAGACATGTATACATATATAGGTGGAAAATAAAATACTACAAGAAAATAAAACAAAATATTAATAGTGTATCTCTAGGGTTAGGTTGATAGGTGATTATTTTCATCTTTACCTTTCTATCATCTCCAAATTATCTATAATTATAACCTGAAAAAATTTTTTACATTACTTCTCTGCCATTTCATAAAATCGTAAACAACAGAAAAAATTTCCTCAAATTAGACACTAAGGTATCTTTCTTTGACCTCACATCCTCTATTATTTTATTAATTTGGTAACAAAATAGACAAAGAAGCCAATTTCCTTAACATATCAATTTTCCTTCCCTCTTTCTAGTACCTTTCCATTCTTTCACTCATCTAAAATGTATTTTGGGGCTCTGGGTGGCTCTGACTCTTGAGTTCAACTCGGATCATGCTCTCACTGTCATGAGATGAAGACCCATGACGGACACTTGCTGGACATGAAGCCTGCTTAAGATTCTCTCCCCCCTCTCCCTCTGCCTCTCCCACCATGCATGCACACACACTCTGTCTCTCTCAAAATAAATAAAAATTGATAGGTAGATAGATAGATAAGACATACTATGTGCTGTTAAGTTCTAGACACTATTTTGGGTACTGGACTTAGAGTAGTGTTAACTATAGTTTCTACAGTTCATTATAGCAGTGTTTATTCTCTACTTGAATGACTAACAAAAGTGCTGGGAACGTTCAGGTAATGTATGAAAATAACTCTTCCATGTTATCGGTGTTCTTTATTTGCAGAACTTCTACTGAAATAATAATATGACATTAAAGCATCTGAATATGTTTGTTTCTCATTATCTCCCCAACACAATCTTGACCTTTCTGTAACTTCCATCACCATACATCAGTTTTGCTACTTGTGATTGTGTACTGCTAGTCTGTATTTGTTTAAAACCATTTCTCTATTTTTAAAAAAATATTTTATTTATTTATTTGTCAGAGAGAGAGAGAGAGAGAGCGAGAGCGCACAAGCAGGGGGAGCAGCAGGCAGAGGGAAAAGTAGGCTCCACTGAGCAAGGAGCCCGACATGGGGCTCGATCCCAGGACTCTGGGATCATGACCTGAGCTGAAGGCAAACGCTGAACTGACTGAGCCACCCAGGTGTCCCGCATTTCTCTATTTTTAACAATAATCCTTTTAATGGGAGTTTCTAGTCACAGTTTATGTGCCATCGTTTGTTTAACTGTGTCCTTTTGTTGAGTACTTGGGTATTTTCTAGTTTGGGTATTTCCAAGAGGAGCTGTAGCTGATACATCAGCCACACACATTCAAAAGTTCAAAGGCCACAGGTGTAACATTAGGTTTCTTGTCTTACATACTTGCGAACCCAGCTATTCAAAAAAAAATAACATTGGCAGTTTGATGGCAGTTAATTTTAAACCCTGGTTTTTAAATTACTCTTACTACTCTGGATCTTCCCTCAACTTCTGAAAAGCCAATTTATTCTCCTTATTCAGTTTCTTCTCAAAACCCCCCCTCCTCAGAGGAGCCTTTCCCAATAACCCTATTGAATCTAGGACTGACCTTTCAGTGTCACTCTTTCCCATTTGTGGCCTAAACATCAGTGATCACAATCCATACATCATATCCCACCTGTGCCCTTGTGAATGCCTGCCCAGCAGCCAGGACATTAAGCTGCATGAATGCCTTGATCTTGCCTGTCCTGTTTGCTGCTTTATTCCCAGTGCCTGCTGGGAATAAATAGTAGAGAGCAACAGATATTTGTATGCCATATAAATTAATGAATACATAAGTGAGCACACATCCAAAACCATAAAAAAGAAAGGGTGGCCTAGTATACAGTGTTAACCCCACAGTTAACTTCATGTTAAGGAATGTTTTGCTGGGGGAGCTCAGCCAAGAAATGAGCTGGAGCTGGTAGACCGGATCAGCTAAAAGTCTAAGAAGGCCCAATTATTTTAAGCCCAGGCCCTCAGCTCAGATTCATTCTTCTGTTACCTGGCATCCCCTTAGGGGTTTTGTTTTGTTTTATGAGTTTATTTTTTATTTTTCTTTAAGATTTTATTCTTTATTTGATAGAGAGAGAGTACAAGTAGGCAGAGTGGCAGGTAGAAGGAGAGGAGAAGCAGGCTCTCCGCAGAGCAGGGAGCCAGATGCGGGGCTCGATCCCAGGGCCCTAGGATCATGACCTGAGCCAAAGGCAGCCAGTTAACCGACTGAGCCCCCCAGGCACAATCCTTTAGATGTTTTGGGGGAACTTTCCTCCCAGTAAATCTTGGTCAAATGCTCCTGGACTGACCCAGCAGGTTTGCTAAGTTCAAATTCCTGCTGGAGACAGGAAATACTCTGTCTGCCAAGGGGAGGGGCATTCTCTAAAAGCCAACAGGAGATACTCTCCCTGTCCTGTCCCCAAGGGCAAGAGTGACTGCACACCTATGCTATAAAGCTGAGGAGGACACGGCACTTGCTTTAATATGCAAAGTCAGGTCCAAAGGCACTCGGACACACAATACCAAGACACAGAAGAGTCTAGCAAAAACATCATTCCTCGAACAACACCTCAATACATTTACTTGTGGTGTAACCTGTGAGGTGGAGAATATATTAGGAACTGCTTACAAAGAAGTAAACATCTGCCGGCAGCTTGTGCATCTCTTGAAGAGTTCGTGTTCAGTCACGTGATCCTCACCACAGTCCCAAAGAGTTTCCATGTTGTGTGAAGTGAGGCTAGACCCTGCAGTTGCCTTCTCCACTAATCTGACCAATGAATGAAAAATGCTAAGTAAAGAGCTAAAGGTGGCAGTTGTGAGGCTGACAGGTACATGGCAGGTATGCAGCATCGCCCGACCCCACCCCACCCCAGAGGCAAGAAAAAAGTAGAAACCACAAATCCAAGAACTATCATTAATGTCTTCTCATGGTCTAGAAGAATGAATACATTGGGTGAGCTTACACACAAACACAAAAGCAGCAAAGCTACTTCAGGATTTGGTGGAAGCCAAAAAGGATGCTGGAGCTGCCATCTTCCCCGCACGGTGGTGGCTGGAAGTCCTCAGGTGTGCTCCACCCCTGGTGGGTGGAGTAGGTCTACCTCAGGTCCCCAAAGAGTGGAGGGACTAGCCCCCCGGCGAGCACAGCAGTGGACCCAGGTGACCTTTGTCCTTGAGTTCGTGCTACAACCCTCAGGCCACAAGGAAGTGGAAAGCAGAAACATATCAACCTCCATGTTATCTGGGAAGGTGGATGGATGTGGGGTGTGCGTACAAACACACCCGTCCTGGGTAAGTTAGAAAGCATATGAAGGATCTGCCGACGCTAATCAGGGGAAACAAATCCATACATGGACTCTATAAATAAACACTGCAATAAATTTAAAAGGGAAGCAGAAGAGAGACAGCAATTTAGTATGGAAAGACAACAGAATCAGTCATGCCTGAAGAAACACGTGACCCAGTGAGGAGAAGCAGATTCCCTGAATGTTGTTTATTTTTTTTAATTTTTTTAAAGATTTTTATTTATTTTACAGACATAGATTACAAGGAGGCAGAGGCAGGCAGAGAGAGAGAGAGGAGGAAGCAGGCTCCCCACTGAGCAGAGAGCCCCATTCGGGGCTCGATCCCAGGAGCTTGGGATCATGACCTGAGCCGAGGGCAGAGGCTTTAACCCACTGAGGCACCCAGGCGCCCCCTGAATGTTGTTTAGACCCTTCTAAAAATAAATGTTAAATAAAACAAGTGGCAGAATAAGATGACAAGGAGGATTTTAGAGCAAAGAAAACAAATTAAGAAGCAAACACTTCAGGACAAATAAGCCATTACGCACCATAGGAATAGAATAGAAAAGGCCAAGGTATGGTGAAGGGGGCAGTGACTCACAAGCTGCATTCACAAAGCCATTCCCTATATCACCTGCTTGTTCAGGTGTGCTCTGGTGTATTTTCTGAACACCACTGCCTCTCTCTTCCCTTCTCCTTCAGTGCCTCCTGCACTGTCAGCTTTGAAGGGACACATATGTTTTCTTTTCCATAAATACTGTACTATTTGCACCTTCATGCCTATTATTTTAAAAATTTATTTATTTTGGGGAGGGGTGCAGAGGGAGAGAATCCTCAAGCAGACTCCCTGCTGAGCATGGAGCCCAATGTAGGGCTCAATCCCAGGACCCTGAGGTCATGACTTGAGCCAAAATTCATAGCCAGATACTCAACCTACTGAGCCACCCAGGCACCCCAACCTTCACAACTATTTAAAGCCTCCTTTGCACAAACTATATGTGTTGCCTGTCATATAACCACTTGTGGGCTTACTCCAAAGACTCAGTTGAAGGAGACTTTCTGCTGTGTGGACAACATTGGCTTTAAAGGCAAACCACCCTGGATCTGCTTCCTGTTCCCACCAGGTATTAGCTAAGAACCACAGAGCAAGCTGCCCAACTTTTCTAAGACTCGTTTGTAAAGCAAGAACAATATATTTCAGGTTTATCATGATTAAGAGAGATAATCCATACATGTAAATGCCTACCATGTATTGAGCATTATTAAGTAATTGCTACTCTCATTTTTCAGACTTCAATATTGCAAACAAATAGTATACAAGATTTTAAATATTGGTAAATAAATATCTAAGATCATTAATATTGCCCTTATAACATTGTCAAACGGTTGAGAATTACTTGGTGTTTCATCTACTAATGCTCTGCTATGCTTGCCCTTCCCTCATTTTTCTTTCGAGAAACATCCCGTATTTTTACAAAAATATTTTTAAGGAATGCAAGGCATACAGTGAAAACATACAGTCAATAGAGAAATATACAGAGAAGAATGGCAGGTTGTCTTCCAGCCCACACCACCATTCCCATTCTCATGCCACTGGACTGAGGTAGCTACCACTCTGAGAAGCTTGATACAGATCATCTAATCTGCTTTTCTGTGCATGTGTGTGAGCCAAAAACTGATATTTTACTTAATGTATCATGTTTGAGAAAGTTTTTCTCCCCATATATTTATGCCACAAATTGGTGAAATACAGCATTGTGACTCTCTGTTGCCATCAGAGTCTGGGAGATGTTGCATCATTGTCCTCTGGTTCTAAACAAATGTATTTTTCATTCTGCTCAAATCACATCTATCCCCCCCTTTTTTTAAAAGATTTTATTTATTTATTTGACAGAGAGAGATCCAAGTAGGCAGAGAGGCAGGACGAGAGAGAGGGGGAAGCAGGCTCCCTGCTGAGCAGAGAGCCCAATGCAGGGCACGATCCTAGGGCCCTGAGATCATGACCTGAGCCAAAGGCAGAGGCTTAACCCACTGAGCCACTCAGGTACCCCTCCCCCTCCTTTTTTTTTAAATATTTTATTTATTTATTTGAGAGAGAGACAGTGAGAGAGACCATGAGCGAGGAGAAGGTCAGAGGGAGAAGCAGACTCCCCATGGAGCTGGGAGCCCGATGTGGGACTTGATCCCGGGACTCCAAGATCACGACCTGAGCCGAAGGCAGTCGCTTAACCAACTGAGCCACCCAGGTGCCCTCCCCCTGCTTTTTAATGTAACTGACCCACTGGATGCTGAGACAGCTATTACCTTCCCAAACACAATTATGAGTTCATCAAATTTTAATTTACTTTTTAGCAGTTTTTGCTTTCAGCACTTTGTTTTGATGAAAACTGATGAAAATGTTATCTTTGGTAAAGTGTAACTTTTACCCATGGAAAATATTCATCCTTGTGTATTTTAATTCTTTCCTCCTCAAATTCAATTGCATCTCATATTAATACTGGCACTTCTGCTTTCTTTTTACTGTGTTTTCAGATACAGTTTTATTGATATGTAGATGACTTCATTTTCAGTCCTTCTGTGTCAGTTTCAAGTCTGTCTTCACAGGCAGCTTATACCTAGATGTTCTTAGCCCAGTCCAGGAGCTTCTGTCTTTTCATACAGAAATTTAACCCATTCATATATAGTGATAATTTCAGTTTATCTCTTACTCTTGCCTTCTTTCTTATTTTCTGTTTTTATGCTTTGTTTCTTTCTGCATTCTTTCTTGACTGCATTTTCTCTACTCCTTTAATTCCCCAACATATTTGTAGATCATACATTTTATTTATTTTTAAAGAAGTTACATTTTAACATTTAAATTTAATTTTTAATTACCTGAGAAGTTATATTCATACATTATGCTTATTTAAAAAGAAAAAAAAAAACAAAACCAATGAGGCAGAAACCCCTTTGACTATCTCTTTGAATACCAACCCTCTCTATTCCACAGTCCAAAAGTTAATTGTGGTTTTACCCTGACAGTTTTGACATTTATACTGACATATATTAACTTTGGTTATTTTTGTCTTACATAAACTGCATCATGAAGTTCTGCTATTTTAGAAATTTTTTTGCTCAGTAGAATGCTCTGGACACATATATTATTAATTCAAGTGGATCTACCTATCGTTTATTTTTAAACGATAAATAGTAAGCCACAGTCTGACTGATGCCAGTTTTTTACTTGCTCCTCTTTGATGCTGAAGAGAAATTAAGGAGAAACTGTACAAGAGGTACTTTTTTCAATAATGTTTGCTACTTGAATGAACTATTTTTAAGAATATTTGGTTTTTACTATGAGACAATCAAGTTTTATAAAGTTAATTAAAATTGCCTATAATCTCAGTAGCTAAGAGGGTTACTGAAGGCATTTTGATAAACATGCTTTAGATTCTGCTTCTATGTCAGGTTTCTGTGTTTTCTATTTTGTTTTTGTTTTTGGTGGTTTGTCTCATGAAATGTTTGGTTTATTTAAGATACAGTATCTTGGAATCTGATTTTTAAATTTTTTTCCATTAAGCCTTTTCCAATATTATATTATAATTACTTTCATTACTATATGGTACCATCTATAGGTAACCTGTAACTTACTTAACCAATCTCATGTTGTTTGACATTTAGAGGATCAACAAATTAGCTTTATTTTAAAACATCTTGAAATATAAAACTTTTTCTCAATTTCTTACATTTAGACCATTTCTCAATAAAAAGTGGTAAATATTCTTATCACATTTAAGTGACCATTTTAAAAGAGTGTGTATTTGCATATATCTTTAAGTGTAGTATTTAACAATTTACTTCATTTCTAGCTCAGAGCTAGCAATTTGATGTTTTTACACCTTTTTTTTTTTTTTTTTTTTTGCCAATATTAGCTCTGAGAAATGTAGAAGCATTTTCTCTAGGAATGGACTGTTTTTTCTAACTTGTTTATATGTGTAATTACTTAAAAAGACATAAAGGTCAAGCCAGAATACCAGAATATCCACCACTCAGTTGACTAGCATACGAAGAATTCCTGAAAGGGTTTACTTGGAGAACGTGGATTTGCACATAAGGCCACTACCACTCTCCTCAGTACCCCATCAAGTCTGTGACCACGTCAGTTATAAGAAGCACCGTATTCTTATGTGTCACAAAGTAAGAACAAACACTGTCAATTAGGCAAGGGTATGCCATCAGTTAGTTGTTAAAAGGTGAAAAAATCTGCCTTAGACGAAATGTCAATCAGAGAAAGACAATTTTCATATGATCTCCCGGATATGAGGAATTTGAGAGGCAAAGTGGGGGGTTTGGGTGGTAGGGAAGGAAAAAATGAAACAAGATGGGATTGGGAGGGAGACAAACAAACTGAGGGTTCCTGGGTGTGGGGTATGGAGAGGGTGGTTGGGTTATGGACATTGGGGAGGGTATGTGCTATGGTGAGTGCTGTGAAGTGTGTAAGCCTGATGATTCACAGACCTGTACTCCTGGGACAAATAACATATGGTGTATGTTAATAAAAAACAAATTAAAAAGATCTGCCTTAGACTTGATAAAGTAAATGGCATCACATACTCCAATTATTAGTGATACTAGCAGTTATTAGTGAGAACAAGGAGATAGGTATGAACAAGGTCATCTTTGCACCCCCACACAGATTTTCCCATTCAGTGAGCTTGTTTCAGTGCTTCTCTGACTTGACTGTAGTCCCTCTGTCCCCTATCACTTTGCAGATGTGGGGAGGATCTCAGGCAGGATCAGCAGCAGCTCCTGGAAGGGATCTCAGAATTGGACATCAACACGGATGCAGTCCCCTCGCAGCTGCTGGTGCACGGGGCCCTTGCCTTCCCTCTGGGGTTAGATGCCTCACTCGGCTGCTTCCTGGCAGCCGCCCGCTATGGCCAGGGCCGGGTGGTCCTGGCTGCCCATGAGGCCATCCTCTGTAATCCCAAGCTGGGGCCCTTTCTGCTCAATGCTGTGCGCTGGCTGGCCAGAGGTCAGACAGGCAAATTTGGGGTGACCACAGGTCTAGAAAATCTGTGTGCCCTCCTGTTGGAGCATGGCCTGGAGTGCAGTCTGCAGCCCCATCTGACGCAGGACTTGCGTGTCTACTGCTGCATGGCTTACAGTGACGAGGAGGCTAAGCAGCTGCAGGAGTTTGTGGCTGAGGGTGGGGGCTTGCTGATCGGGGGCCAGGCCTGGTGGTGGTCCTACCAGAATCCTGGCCACTCTGCTTTGGCTCATTTCCCTGGTAATATCATCCTCAACTGCTTTGGCCTCAGTATCCTAGCTCAGACTCTCCACGCAGGCTGTTTCTCTGTCCCTACCCCTGAGATGCAGAGCTACCACTTCCGCAAGGCACTGTCTGAATTCCACGCTGCACTGAGCCATGGGGCTAGCAACTTGGAAAAGCAATGGCTGGCAAAGCTGAAAGCAGATGCTTCAGCCCTCCTACAGATCCCAGCAAAGGGAGTCCCTGCTTACATATCTGTGCACCGATACATGAGGAAGATACTGCGTCTGTCTGGCCTCCCAGCTGTGAGCCGGGAGCACCCTGTGGCTGGCGACTCCTTTGAGGCTGCAGTGCTCTGCCTGGCCACAGAGCTGGCATGCTCTGGGACTGACTGCTCCCAGCTGGCACTGGAACTTGGAACCTGCAGCTCAGGACACCCCATCACTGTGGAGATCGATGGGAACAACCCAGGTACAGAGTGGGGAGTGCATCCAGAGCATCAGAACCTGGGGGAAGGGGCGCCTGGGTGGCTCAGTGGGTTAAAGCCTCTGCCTTCAGCTTGGGTCATGATCTCAGGGTCCTGGGATCCAGCCCCGCATCGGGCTCTCTGCTCAGCGGGGAGCCTGCTTCCCTTCCTCTCCCTCTGTCTGCCTCTCTGCCTACTTGTGATCTCTGTATCTCTGTCAAATAAATAAATAAAATCTTAAAAAAAAAAAAAAAAGGAACTTGAGGGAAGGTGGGATTCCCAGGCTCACAGGACATTGCAAGCTCCGGTGGGCCAGCTTCCTTGTCTATGATGTACTTTGGGGAAGACAGGGTTGAGGTTCTGCTGAGGGTTTTGGAGGGACGCATGCCCAAAGCATGGATGAGCTGAGGTAGGCAGGACAGGGGCTATGCCTCCAGGAGGGGCTGTGAGGCTCCAGGAGCAGCAGAGGCAGGTCAGTAAAGAACACCCTTTCCTATGGCTTTTGTCAGGCCACTGTGATGCCTGGGTGAGCACGGGGCTCTACCTCCAACGTGGAGAGAGTGCAAAAGTCTCGCTGTCTGAAGCTGCAGCCTCTGCTGGCCTGAAGGTAAGGCCAGAACTCCCACTGCTGACACCCTGAACCACACAACCACTTCCTTTTCCTCAGCCCTCAGCAGTGCTACCAGGATCCCAGGAAGGGACTATTCTGCCCATTTCAGATTTCATGGACAAAGCAGCTCAATTTCAGGGAGCCTAAGGAAGGGACTGAGTGCCAGAGTGAATTTAGGTACTCAAACCTAAGCCCTTCAGTTTCCATGTGTGGTGATGATACCTCCCTGTGGTGATGTGAGGGGAGCCAGGAACACCTGTCACAGGCTCAGGACAATCACCAGCTTGGCCAACAGCACATGCCCCTTCTGCATTGTACGTCACTACCTTCAGACCTGAGGGGTGTGCTTCATCTGGTCACAAAGATAGGCTCTAGAGGTAATATTAAAATTGTCCCACCTTAGCTCTGAGGGTCACTTCCTATTACAGGGTACCTTCCGTGTCAGCCTCCTTTCTGGAGTTCACTTACATTAAACCTAAGAAAAGCAACCTCAGGACTCCAGACAAAACAGCCCTCAACCCATCTGAGCAGGAAGGGGAGCCCTCTATGAAGGCAGAAGCAGGAATCA
This sequence comes from Taxidea taxus jeffersonii, assembly GCA_003697995.1. NCBI lineage: Eukaryota > Metazoa > Chordata > Mammalia > Carnivora > Mustelidae > Taxidea > Taxidea taxus. The sequence goes on from RCUC01139475.1 coordinate 17,243, forward strand.
GTCCCCCCAACTCAGGCCAGATCCTGCCACCTCTGGATGGGTGGTCTCCTGTCTGTGCACAAATAGTGACCAGGATCCCCTCTGGCCTCATCCTGGTTTTGGAATCAGCACACTGGCATCGGCCCTGCCACAAGAGCCTGGATTCCACCCCGTACAGGGGCTTTGTGGGGCCCTAGTCAGTATCAGCCTCAGGGTTATCCTGTCTGGTCTGTCTGGTGACAGTCCATTGTGGAGCCATTTAAATCCCTGATTCCATACACCTTTCAGTCCCGATGACTTTCCGAGTACTAAAATTTCATAGGTTTCCATGCATCGCTCATCAAAGAAGGGAGCTGGTGTTCTTCCAGTACCTGCCATTCAACCAGCACAACACAGCCGCCAACCCCACACACAGAGCCTGCCCCCCTCACACAGCACCCCACACACGAACCCCCAACCCCCCACACACACCATAGGGACCTAGTTCCTCCTACGCATGGTGGAATCTCCTCCCCAGGTACAGATTGGCTGCCACACAGATAACTTGACCAAGGCCAGCAAGCTGTCTCGAGCCCCTGTGGTGACTCATCAGTGCTATCTGGACAGGACCAAACAATCCGTCTGCTGCCTCTGGGGTGGCCTTCTCTATGTCATCGTGCCAAAGGGCAGCAAACTGGGCCCTGTATCTGTCACCATCAAGAGGGTTGTGCCTGCCCCTTACTACAAGCTGGGTGAGTGGACTGAATGCTGAGGGAAGAGGAGGCACTGGGGATGCCACCATAGTTATGGGCTGGTTGCTAAGGAAGGGTGGGGTAGGGATTAGCAGACAGAAGGGGAAGACCTGTTCAAGATGTAAGTAGAGGCAGGAGCTGTGGAATACCATGTCCATGGAGACTTCGGGCAGAACTGAGGGGAGGTCTGGAGGCCTGTCCTTCACTTCATAGTATGTAGACCCACACGTTAATAGTTGATTATTTCAGTGTCCTCCTCCTGGAGTTCAAGGTAAGTTGGGGAAAAGCGAGATAAACCCGTGATGTTTATTCCCAGGTAAGACATCTCTGGAGGAGTGGAAAAAATGTATCCAGGAGAGCCAGGCTCCCTGGGGAGAGCTGGCAACAGACAATATCATCTTGACGGTGCCGACAGCAAACCTGCGAGACCTGGAGGACCCCGAGCCTGTACTCCGCCTCTGGGATGAGATGATGCACGCTATAGCCCAGCTAGCAGCCCGGCCTTTCCCCTTCTGCTGTCCTGAGAGGATTGTTGCTGATGTGCAGATCTCAGCTGGTGGGTGCTCCTAGTTAGTGGACACCGTTTATTCATTCTTTTGTCTTTTTTTAATGCCCCATATGTGAAAGGCATAATCTAACCAGTAAAGGAAAAAAGGTGTAACAGACATAGACCTTGACGGGGGTGCAAAGATGTTCCCATATGAAAAGCTGAATCGTTTTTATCTACAAGGAAAGATTTCACAGGATGATAGAATATTAAAATAGTGCTACTAGAAGTTCATAGATATCAATGAGCCATCTCTTCCTTGTTTCAAGGAGAAACAGAAATATTCCTTCAAATGGAAGTCAGAACTGGCAATGGAAAGAAAAGAGTAAGGAAAGATGTTTTTGTTAAGTATTGACTGGTTTATATATATATATAAAAAAAAAAGGAAACATGGTTTTGACAAAAAAAAAAAAAAGGAAACGTGGTTTTAACAAAGGAAAAATGGACAAACATGGTTTGTCCATTCCTTTGGACCTCAGTTTTTTCTCTTTAAAAAAGCAGATCATCTGTGCTAAAGAGCATAAATCTGTACAACAGTGGCTTACACAACAGAAGAAGAACTGACATTGCTCTAGCCTAAGGGACCTCAAATCCAGACACAGGACATAGTGTCACAGACTCACATGAGAGGAAACTCACAGAAAATGAAACCCTGAACTGTAGTGAGAATAAGTGTATTCATCTTGCTCAGGGACAGAGCAAGGAGGAGGGTATAACCTGACATGATAGGCTAGAATGGGGCCTGGGAACCATTCAGTTCCTGACTAAGCAGAGCAAGCCATCTACTTTCCAATTAGCATAGAGTTTCTGGCATTGCTGTGGGCACTCAGGATGGTGAGGAAATGTGACTCAGCAGAGGCATGAAGGAAGATGGTTTGGGTCCCCTCCACCTCTGCCAAGCCTCATCTCTAACTTCTGCATTCCCAGGCTGGATGCACTCAGGATACCCCATTATGTGCCACGTGGACTCGGTGCAAGAACTCATCAATGAGGTACACATGAGGAGCAATGGTCTGTGGGGACCCATCCATGAGCTGGGTCACAACCAGCAACGAGAAGAGTGGGAGTTCCCGCCACACACCACTGAGGCCACCTGCAACCTCTGGTCTGTCTATGTGCATGAAACGGTCCTGGACATCCCCAGGGCTAAGGCTCACCCTGATCTAAGTCCTCCAGAACGAGAGAAGAGAATCAAAACGTACCTGGAAAAGGGAGCCCCCCTGAATGACTGGAATGTGTTCACAGCTCTGGAAACTTACCTACAGGTACGGAGCAGAAAGTCAGGGAGGTGAAGGCCAGCAGACCCCTCCATTGTGTTGCATCCTGGACCCCATTCGCCACCCCCTCCAACCTGGGCATGGGGTACCTGACTGCATGGTGGAACTTCTCTAAGTTGGAGGAAATAACACCTGTCTCACTGGCCTCCTATACTTTGTGATGTTAAGTAAGAGGAAATAAAAAGTAGAAAACAAGTAGAGAAAATACAGCCTACTGGTCCACCAGTCATGAATGGAAGTTCTGAGTTAGTCTTTCCTGAGGCTGGAGCCCAGCACTTCCACTCACCAGTCTTGACCACGGTCGCCTAATAAGTGCTTCAGAAGTGGGTGTTGTTTTGTTGTGCTTTGTTTCTCTTCACCTTAGTTCTGTGGATCAAGTGAGTGTTGCATCCCTCCATCCCTTCATGATAACAGTGGTGTGTCTCTGGGACAACTGCATTATAGGAGGCTTCTTAGGATATAACTGTTGTCAGGGTTTTCTGCATTCAGTTACCCTACATGACCCTGAAATATTTTTAGAATGAGTAAACAAATAATCAACCAACTCAATGGGAGAATACCAAAGTCCTGAACCATGGGGGCTTCCTGTGAAATATGCACAAAGCTGTGTCTCCTCTCCCAAACTGTTCTGAACATTAATGTTTCCGAGTTATTAAAGCTGTTCCTCAAAGAGGATCTCCTGTGCGGTCTACCACAGCCCTATAGGAGAGTGGTGTGACCCACTTTTCACAGTGGCAAATGCCAGATTAAAGATTTTTCAGCAGCCTGTCCCATATCACTCATTTAAATGATGGACCCAGACCCTAAAATCAGGAGTTGATGACAAGTCTCGGGCTTTGGCAAAGCCACACCATCTCAGTATTGTTCTGGTATTTTCTAAGAGTGAGTGGAGACAACTCCAGTCAATGTGATGACTTTGCATTGTCTCAGTTCTGTGTGTCTAAAGAGACAGTCTGAAGGTCCACTGGAAAACAGACTGTAAATGGCAGCTTGCCATTGAAGTGTAGGTGAAAGCCACAATTGTACCCTCCCCACTCACTCACTCACTCACTCACCAGGGAGCTCTGAAGATCATTTTGCAGAAGCTATGCAGAGACCCATCATCCTGGAGTCTGAAAGTGGGTCTCAGGACAGGCAGACCCCTCTGACCCTCGACCTGTTCCCCACCCTACCTCCCTCTGTTGCCTTCACGCAGGTTGTCACTGCCCTTCTCGCTCTTGGTGAAAAACTCCCAGGTTATTCCAGCATCTCGCCTCAACCCCTACTGTCCATCTTCCACTTTAATTCCAAAAGAATCTTAAGATTCCATGTCTAAAACTCTAAAAGTGGTCTCTTCCACATACAGAGTGAAGTCAAAGCCACATGGCAGGGTGTAAAAGGCCCTACATGGCAGGTTGCACCAGCTCCAGCTCCCGTTCCCTGTCCTCCCTAGTTAACCTTCCCTTCTTCCTGCCATGAACACATCCTCTGCCTCACTGTCTTGTCCCTGATCCACCATGTTTCCTTCTGGTGGCTGAAACATGCTGGAACATCTTACACATTGCCTGTCAAGTTGATTCACCTGTCAAAATTCAGCTCTATTGGGCGCCTGGGTGGCTCAGTTGGTTAAGCGACTGCCTTCAGCTCAGGTCATGATCCTGGAGTCCCAGGATCGAATCTTGCATCCGGCTCTCTGCTCAGCAGGGAGTCTGCTTCTCCTGCTGACCTCTCTCTTCTCAGGTTCTCTCTCTCTCATTCTCTCTCTCTCTAAAATAAATAAATAATATCTTAAAAAAAATAATTCAGCTCTATTGCCCTCTTCTCCTGACATCATATACTTGATAAGCCTTCTTTTGGGGGAATTTATTTACACATCTGTCTCTCCTATTGACCCGTGGGCTCTGGAAAGACAGAAGCTCCTAATCACTTTTCTTCAGTGCAACACCCGACACTCTGTCAATATATACTAAATGTTGTATGTGTAACAAGTGTTCAGTGTGATGATGTACTATATAATAATGATGCACAGGAAGACTGGCAGAGGCCAAGGCAGTAAGATCAGAGGGAGGCCTCACTTCAAGCTGTCAGTTGTCCTTACGATTTATACCGTAGAGTCAGAATTCTCCTCCACAAAACGGCGAGTGGTCTGGGACACCCCAGGATCCCTGCACATTCTGCACCTCTATTATCGTAGCTGACAAGGGCCCCCTGCTTGTGGCTTTCTGCTGGGGTATCCCTCCATGAACACGAGACTCTCCTTTTGAGCCCATTGTAGTGTGTCTGCTTCTTCCTGGTTTCGCCCCAAAGGGAGTGTTCCACAGAGCAAAACAGTAGCCTTGAAAATCGTCACAGATCTGAGGTGACTGTATAAAAACAGCGATTTTAGTCTATCTGAAAAGTGTTGGACGTTCCCAGCCTTTAGGGTCCCAAAGACCAAACATGTGAGATATCAGGGTTTCCCATCTCAGTCAGGCTCAGACCCATCTCATGCCTAGAAAAACACTTGGGGCCTGGGGACATAATTTTTTAAGTTAGAGATAACCATAATAACTCATTTGCTGAGAATTTATGTCTTTTCAGATATTTGCTTCCCTGTGAAGTCCCCTAACAAATTCAAGGGGTTCAGGTTCTGTGGTCAAGAGATGGAAGGAATGAGCCAATGGGATTGTCTTGGCATGCAGGGGTAGAGTGGAGACACAGGGGCAAATCATAGGAGGGAAGCTCATGAATGATCAAGGGGAAAGAATCACTATGACTGAAATACACTGGATGGGCATGTTGCAGGTACTTCCACAAACTGGTTCCTCATCCTGTCCCTTCTTTCTCTTCTCAGCTCCAGGAGGCCTTTGGGTGGGAGCCGTTCACCCAACTCTTTGCTGAGTACCAGACACTCTCTGGCATCCCCAAAGACAACGCTGGCAAGATGAATCTGTGGGTGCAGAAGTTCTCTGAAAGGGTGCAGAAGAATCTGGCTCCGTTCTTTGAGGCCTGGGGGTGGCCTGTCCAGAAGGAAGTGGCAACCAGCCTGGCCTGTCTGCCTGAGTGGCAGGAAAACCCCATGTGGGCGTACATGCATCATTAGGAGGAAACGGTGTACAGCAAGGTGTAGGGGGAGAGGCAGTTAAGTCATAAGACAAAATGACACCAATGTTCTCAGGAAATGCCCTTGTTACTGTTCCCCCGTTTATACTTTTGCTCTCACTGACTTGTTTCAGCATCCTAATCCTCCAGCAGAGGATCTTACATCTGTGCGTCCTAAGGTCCTGCGGGCTCTCGGCTCCGACTTTTGACCAACAGTGCTTTGTTTTTCTTTTTTCTTAAGATTTTATTTATTTGAGAGAGAGAGAGCGCGCGCGCACAAGAGAGCAGGCACGAGCAGGGGGAAGGCCAGAGGGAGACGAAGAGAGAGAAGCTGACTCCACACTGAGCAGGGAGTCAGATCATGACCTGAGCCAAATGTAGATGCTTAACTGCCCAAGCCACCCAGGTGCCCCCCGACCAACAGTTCTAAAGACTATGGCTTAACATAAAAATGTGATCTCACCCTGCCAGCCCTAAACATGGCTGTTAATTTCTTATGTTTTGGGATAGCAAGAGAGACAGGCTGGTATAGAGAGCCCTGAACTTGGCTTTAGTTCTATGGAAAATCTCTTAAAGTCTCTGTGCTTCTGTTCTCATCCATGACATGATAAGGGGATAAAAGTCTGCTGTTGGATGACGGTAAACGATTTCGTCCCCTGCAATATGCACACACACCCAAGGGTATTCTTTAGGTTTTGCCAGGGCCTGTGGTGGCCTGTTTGTGTAGACAACCTGAAAACTGGATCCCATTTCAGAGTGGGCCCCCTTGAGGTGGGCACACACTCTCTGTCTGTGTAAGCGTTTTAATGCATAATCAGTGTTCTTCCAGGCATGATCCTTACTGAGATCCTAGCCTGTCTTATGTCCCTTCTCCCACTCTGGAAGGATTTTTAGGTGAGTCCTAACCCAAATACTTGCGTAAACTCAAAAGGGACGGTATGAAGAATACCTGGGTGGCTCAGTTGGGTAAGTGTCTAGCTTTTTATTTCAGCTTAGGTTGTGATCTCAGGGTCGACAGATCAAGCCCCGCATCGGGCTCCACGCTCAGCACGGAGCCTGCTTCTCCCTCTCACTCTGCTCTTCCCCCTGCTCACTTGCCCTTTCTCTCTTTCTCTCAAATAAATAAAATCTTAAAAAAGAGAGAGATGGTAAAAACTCAGACTGGATGTCACAAAGCCTCTTCGTCTTCTTGGTTAGTTCCATCTTCTAATACTTCTGTTTCAGCCAAAAACAAATGTCACAGTAGCAAAGCCTATCAAGTCCACCAGCCTGTTTGTTCTTTGCACAGAAGAGGTGACTGACGCCTCTGGTCACCACAGAATCAAGGCAACCAAGAGTCTGGTGTTAAGAGCAGCCGAGTGAGAAGTCCGCCTGCACTCGGCCCCACTCGGAACCAGGATTACCCTGGGTGCAGCAGACCAAATTACTCACAATGACACCTAGCACACAGTGACAGTCCGACTGCCCCAGGCATGGTGTGGGGTATTTTCTATGCATTATCCCATGGAATCCTCACAACAGATCTTGGAAGTAGATACTTTATTCTTCCACATCATAGTTGAGGAGACGGATGTTCAGGGATAGTAAATAACTTTGGAAGTAAGGAAACGAGTAAGAGGAAGAGTCAGGGCTTGAGTGAAACCCCCAGCAATTAGAAAAATCCTCCATGAAAACTTAGATTTAAACAAAAATTCACCTAGAAAATGGAAGCTCACGAAACTTCTGATTTATCTCATGTTAACTACAGAATTTTTATTAAATATCAAATTCAACCTCCACAGATACTGGTACCTGATTTTCTGGTTGTCTCAGCATATGATTAGCCTCCCTATAGGCAGAGGAAGGATTTGAGCCCAAGAAATTCAACTTCAGACCTGGAGTTCTTAACCAGGCTGTTAAGGAGGAGTGCATGGATGGATAATACTGGGTTTAAGAGGTTGCCTTAGAGACAAAGACAAAAATCTGACTCCTCCCCACACTCTCTGTAGTGGAAACTGGAGCCTTCCCCTTCTTACAAGTGGTTCTGCTGCTTGTTTCTAAGTTCACAGTTACTTGTCATTGTGACAATCTCAGGCATTCAGAGTATATTTGCTCACAAGGATGTGAATGTAGCCACAGTGAATCATCAATAAACGCTATTTGCCAAAAAATTAATAATTAATTTTAAAAAATAAATGCTGCTTACCAGGAACCGTTGTAAGTGCTTTTATTTATTTATTCATGCTCACAACAATCCTACAGAATAAGTACTATTACTGTCTCCCCTTTGCAGAGAAGGAAGCACAGATACAAAGCTAAGTGCTAAAGCCAACCCTGTTCCCTGGGACTCCAGAGCCCACACTTTCCGCCAACACACTACACAGGCTTACTGAATCTGCTGCAACCTGAGCTCTACTCGCATGAAACTTATGTGTATATGGCTACTGACCACAAATGGCCAACCAGATTCAAACTACTAAAAACCCAACATGGTATTTCTAGTCACTCAAAAAGAAATTACTTAATGTTAAGGGTCATTCATCCAAGGTACACACCCTTTAATACCGCAACCCTGACCTGCCTAGTCTGGAGGATTTTAAGATCCGATGCTTCAAAGGCACGGCTTGTCTTAAACACAGGACTTGTATCCAAGTGTCCTTTGTTCATTCTTAAGGATACCCCAGCTTCCATCTTCACATCTCAGAGTGTGGGGCAAGGAACCACAAATGCTCTTATAGGCTATTAGATCCAATATCTGAAATACCAACATTCCTAGAAAACTGGATAAATTCCAAAGGAAAGACATCACGCTGGGGTAATTTAGGGAAGTAGTAATGGCTGCCTTACAGTTTTAAAGGCGATAAGGAGGACTCTGCCTACATCTCCCCTCAGCACTACATAGCCACAGCCTTATTAGAAGAATGGGCAGTTAATTTCAAAACCATTGAAGCTCTCGTGGTTGGTCACACTGAATGCACCATAAAGACTCTTACTTTCTGGCAAATATAGTTAAAAGGAAATAACAAGCCCCGCTAAGGGGAATTGAAGTAATTTCTATCTTGAATGGACCTTAGGCAGTGTAGAGTCTGCGGTCACCTATGTTGTTCTTTGTCTCCTCCTTGTGGCTACGCAGGAACATTGCAACTCCTATCCTTGTACTGTTCCCATAGTAGCAAACTCAGTCCCTGCCCTAGTTCTGGTTTGAAAGAGCTATCCATGCTCCTCTTCCCATAAAGCAACTGACAGTCAATATGCTCTTCACTTTTTAAAAAATATTCTATGAATTTCTATAGCCAAGAAATAAAATTTTTAGAAGAGGACAAACACACCAATTTCCTGAAGGGGTAATTTAAACCTACTACCCAAATCTTTCTTTAAGGCCTTGAGAGTTTATCTTTTACGAAGGCAAATGTCTCACCAAAAGACCCTATGGCGTTTGATCTTTGAATAGAGATACACAAGGAAGTCATGTTTTGCCTGTCCTATCCATGAAAAATCTCCCAAATCAATTCACGCCTACTCAAATAGAAACAAATTCTTTCTATTGTTTAGTTTGGAGTATTCTTAGAATGGATTTAGATTCCTGGCATACAACAGAGTCACTGCCTTTATCGATTACACATATAAAATTTTAATTAGTACCTCTTATCAAATCGATGACTTTCATAAATAGATGATCATTAAAACAAGCCCAAGAACCTTCCCAAAAGATACCATTTTGGCCATAGAGGTATCTAGACCACAGAGAGATATCCTTCCAAAGTAAACATTACCTTTGTCTCACTTAATCCCCCCCTTCTAAGAAAGAGGTTTAGAGATGAGTAGTCTTTTTAACTGATGGAGTTAACCCATTCTACACAGGGCAGGCTTCTTTAGTCTAATCATTTAGGACATATATGAAATAGCGACCACCCACTGGGGAAAAGAAACAATAAGAAACTCTGAAGAGTTTCAGATCCCAGTATAGTCTGCCTTTCCACTTGGCTCATACCACACAGAGAAGGAAACTTGGCCACTTAGTTAAACACACACACACACACACACACACACAAAAGATTATCAAGTAGTACAAACTACTTATCAAAAAATGAATAATGTTTCAATAGTCAGTCGCAAGATAGTTAAGAGTAAGAAAAGCGTTACCAAAAAAATTAATTTTTTAAAGACATACCATGAAATAAAACTCAATTTACCAGAGATTTCACCCATACCTGGGACAAAATCACGTCACCAAATGGGGCCACAATCAGGGAATTCTGACTCTACCCTGAAAACCAGTCTTGAGCCTCATGAATCTTTATTTCTTTTGAATCTCTGTTCTCAAACATCCTGTCAAGGATTCTGACCCCGCTGTAGGACTAAATGAGGGCTCTTAAAGGCAGCAACTATGTCAGGCCTGAAGATCTTGAAAGGCTCCAGGAAAAATACTTAGAGAACTCCTGAACCACTTCCAGTAACGCGGCCAGGAGCCCTGGGCCATAGAAACTGGTATACTGAATCCAAACTAATACAGAGCTATTCAATCTGAAAACAGCTGGCCAAATAACCAGATGAAGTAAAATTTTAGTCTCATATATTGATGACAACCGTGTGTGTGTGTGTGTGTGTGTGTGTGTGTGTACATGAGGGTTTTAAAGACTCTAAGCAGAATTAAGCAGTGGATACCTTAATTAGAGTTGATGTCCCATTGGGAGCTCCAGCTACTCCTGTAATGGCAAGAAATTGGTTTATGAATGTGGATAGGTGGTTGCTCTTAAAGGATTAGAGCCAATGTATTCTTTTAATTACATCTAAATCCTATATCCATCAGGGGAAAAAATAAAAGAAAAACAGTATTTGGAGAGATTCTACCCTATTTTTCTCTGCCTTTACTTAAAGCAAGATTCCTTGGTGCAGGCACTTCTGAGGTGCAAGTAATAAGTGACTTAATTTAACGTGACTAGGATATTATGATTTTCTATCAAAATGATTCCACCCTCCTGGACCCTTCCAGAGATAATGAGATCTGGCATTGGAGGTGGAACACTGTCTTAAGGCTTTTAAAGATCGAATTAAAAGGAAACATGGACGTTGTCTGAATCCCTGCTAAAGCCAGACTATTTGACAGAAGAAGCAATACGTTACAACTCAGAAGCAGGCAGAACTTTGAACTTTACTTGCCATAATCCATTTGTTATAATACAGACTTTAAAACTGAAAAAAGAAAGTAGTTTTAGGAACACTGTCATGTTATAATCTACATAGGTTATACTGTGCTCTAATAACTGAAGTTGGGTCCTTTAGAGTCAGAAGATGCAACCCCACAACATTCTTGCTATTTTGGAATATGTCATGTCACCAAAAAAACTGCATAAGGGATACGTACAATTACATATGTAATGATTGTAAAGTGAACCATCAGGTTTAACACCAGACTAAGAAAGAGAGTATCACCAGCAATTGAAGCCCCTCCTGTGTCCTTCTAAGAACAAAACACCTCCTTTGCCTCACGGTAGAACACTAACCTGAATCTGTGATCCTCCTTTGCTTTCCTTTACAGTTTTCCTGCCCTTTAAGTACAACCTTCAAAAATATAGTTTATTGGCACCTGAGTGGCTCTGTTACTGTCTAACTCTTGCTTTGGGCTCAGGTCATGATCTCAGGGTCGTGAGATCAAGCCTGCCTCGGGTTAGTTCTCAGCATGGAGACTGCTTAAGATTCTCTCTCTCAGGGTGCCTGGGTGGGTCATTCTGTTAAATATCTGCCTTCAGCTCAGGTCAGGATTCCAGGGTCCTGGTATAGAGCCCCGCATTGGGCTCCTTGCTCAATAGGAAGCCTGTTTCTCCCCCTCTCATTCCCCCTGCTTGTGTTCCCTCTCACTGTCTTTCTCTGTCAAATAAATTTAAAAAATCTTAAAAAAAAAAAAAGATTCTCTCTCCCTCTGCATTCCCCCACCCTCCTCCTCCCCCCACCTCCCATACACACCTGTATGCGCTCTCTCTGTCTCTGAAAAAAAAATATATATATATATATAGTTTACTTTTAACTGATTTTGAACTTTATGTAAATATGATAAGATTCTATTTTACGTAACTTTTATGGCTTTCCTCTTTTATACAATATTATATTTGTGAAATCCATCTGCACTGATATCTACAGCTGTAGTTTATTTTTATTTCTGCTGAATTACTGTATGAATACAGTATACGAAACATAATCTTTTTTGCTGTTGATAGATATTTGATTGGTTTTATTTGGTGTCCATTTACTACTATGAACTTCTATGTGTCTCTACACATCTGAAAGGGTCTCTCTGGTATTCTGTAAGAATGGAACTGCCGTGCCATGGGATATGCACAGCTTCAATTGTACTAGATGAAAACAAGTTACAAACAATGGCGAGTTCAAGTTGTACCACTCAGAATATACGAGGAGTTTCCATTGCCCTGGATCCTGTGGACACTTAATAGCATTCCTCCCCCGCCCTATTTTTTTTTTTTTTTTGCCAAAATGAGGGTGTGTAGTAGCATATTATAGTGGTTTTAATTTGTGCTGTCCTTCTTACGCAGCTTTGCAAGATTAATTTGACAGTTAGATTTTGTTTCTTCCTCATGTGCATTTTTCTGTTGGATTTTCTGCATGTCATGATATTCTGTCTATATAATTATGATCAGTTATGTGTACATTGATAGCTTCTCTCATTCTGGGTTGCCCTTTCTTTTTTCTTCTGGTATCATTTGATAAACATTACTTTTTCTGATAAATGTTATAAGTCAAAGTTATTAATCTCTTCCTTATGGTTAATGCTACATGTCTCTTTTTTTTTTTTTTACTAAATTACCAGTTTCTTTTAAAGTAGTGAGTACCTTCAGCTGACTGTTTTTATTTTATTTTTTATTTTTTTTATTTTTATATAAACATAAAATGTAACCCCACCCCCCTCTCCCAACGCCCCTCCCCCCACCCCCTCAGTTGGTTTTATGACATTAAGAGTCTGTTCCAGTTTCTCTCCCTCCTGATCCCATCTTCTTTCATTTATTATTTTCCTACCCCCTTAACCCCCACAACCATTGCATCTCCACTGCCTCATATCAGGGAGATCATATGATAGCTGTCTTTCTCCAATTGACTTATTTCGCTAAGCATAACACCCACTAGTTCCACCCATGTCGCCGCAAATGGCAAGATTTCATTTCTTTTGATGGCTTCATAGTACTCCATTGTATATATATATATATATATATATATACCACTCTTCTTTATCCATTCATCTGTTGATGGACATCTAGGTTCTTTTCATGACCTGGCTATTGTGGACATTGCTGCTATAAACATTCGGGTACACGTGCCCCTTCGGATCACTACGTTTGTATCTTTAGGGTAAATACCCAGTAGTGCAATTGCTGGGTCATAAGGTAGCTCTATTTTCAATTTTTTGAGGAACCTCCATGCTGTTATCCAGAGTGGTTGCACCAGCTTGCATTCCCACCAACAGTGTAAGAGGGTTCCCCTTTCTCCACATCCTCGCCAGCATCTGTCATTTCCTGATTTGTTAGTTTACCCATTCTGACTGGTGCGAGGTGGTATCTCATTGTGGTTTTGATTTGTATTTCCCTGATGCCAAGTGACATGGAGACTTTTTCATGTGTCTGTTGACCATCTGGATGTCTTCTTTGCAGAAATGTCTGTTCATGTCCTCTGCCCATTTCTTGATTGGATTGTTTGTTCTTTGGGTGTTGAGTTTGCTAAGCTCTTTATAGATTTTGGATACTAGCCCTTTATCTGATATGTCGTTTGCCAATATCTTCTCCCATTCTGTCAGTTGTCTTTTGGTTTTGTTAATTGTTTCCTTTGCTGTGCAAAAGCTTTTGATCTTGATGAAGTCCCAGTAGTTCATTTTTTCCCGTGCTTCCCTTGCCTTTGGCGTTGTTCCTAGGAAGAACTAGGAAGTTGCTGTGGCTGAGGTCGAAGAGGTTGCTGCCTGTGTTCTCCTCAAGGATTTTGATGGATTCCTTTCTCACATTGAGGTCCTTGATCCATTTTAAGTCTATTTTCATGTGTGGTGTAAGGAATTGGTCCAATTTCATTTCTCTGCATGTGACTGTCCAATTTTTGCAACACCATTTGTTGAAGAGGCTGTCTTTTTTCCATTGGACATTCTTTCCTGCTTCGTCGAAGATCAGTTGACAATAGAGTTGAGGGTCTATTTCTGGGCTCTCTATTCTGTTCCATTGATCTATGTGTCTGTTTTTGTGCCAGTACCATACTGTCTTGATGATGACAGCTTTGTAATAGAGCTTGAAGTCTGGAATTGTGATGCCACCAACTTTGGCTTTCTTTTTCAATATTCCTTTGGCTATTCGAGGGCTTTTCTGGTTCCATATAAATTTTAGGATTATTTGTTCCATTTCTTTGAAAACATTGGATGGGATTTTGATAGGCATTGCATTAAATGTGTAGATAGCTTTAGGTAGCATAGACATTTTCACAATATTTATTCTTCCAATCCATGAGCATGGAACATTTTTCCATTTCTTTGTGTCTTCCTCAATTTCTTTCATGAGTACTTTATAGTTTTCTGAGTACAGATTCTTTGCCTCTTTGGTTCGGTTTATTCCTAGGTATCTTATGATTTTGGGTGCAATTGTAAATGGGATTGACTCCTTAATTTCTCTTTCTTCTGTCCTGTTGTTGGTGTAAAGAAATGCAACTGATTTCTGTGCATTGATTTTATATCCTGACACTTTACTGAATTCCTGTACAAGCTCTAGGAGTTTTGGAGTGGAGCCTTTTGGGTTTCCCACATAGAGTATCATATCATCTGCAAAGAGCGATAGTTTTTCTTCTTTGCCGATTGGATGCCTTTAATTTCTTTTTGTTGTCTGATTGTTGAGGCTAGGACTTCTAGTACTATCTTGAATAGCAGTGGTGATAACGGACATCACTGCCATGTTCCTGACCTTAGTGGAAAAGCTCTCCATTGAGAATGATATTTGTGGTGTGTTTTCATTGATGGCTTTGATAATATTGAGGCATGCACCCTCTCTCCCTACTCTTTGAAGAGTTTTGATCAGGAAGAGATACTGTACTTTTTCAAATACTATCTCAGCATCTATTAAGAGTATCATATGGTTCTTGTTCTTTCTTTTGTTAATGTATTGTATCACATTGATTGATTTGCAGATGTTGAACTAACCTTACTGCCCTGGAATAAATCCCACTTTGTCGTGGTGAATAATCCTTTTAATGTACTGTTGGATCCTATTGGCTAGTATTTTGGTGAGAATTTTCACATCCGTGTTCATCAAGGATATTGGTCTGTAATTCTCTTTTTGATGGGATCCTTGTCTGGTTTTGGCATCAAGGTGATGCTGGCCTCATAAAATGAGTTTGCAAGTTTTCCTTCCATTTCTATTTTTTTGGAACAGTTTCAGGAGAATAGGAACTAATTCTTCTTTAAATGTTTGGGAGAATTTCCCTGGGAAGCCATCTGGCCCTGGGCATTTGTTTGGAGATTTTTGATGACTGTTTCAATCTCCTTACTGGTTATGGGTCTATTCAGGTTTTCTATTTCTTCCTGGTTCAGTTTTGGCAGTTTATATGTCTCTAGGAAAGCATCCCTTTCTTCCAGATTGTCAAATTTGTTGGCATAGAGTTGCTCATAATATGTTCTTATAATTGTATTTCTTTGGTGTTGGTTGTGATCTCTCCTCTTTCATTCATGATTTTATTTATTTGGGTCCTTTCTCTTTTCTTTTGGATAAGTCTGGCCAGGAGTTTATCAACCTTATTAATTCTTTCAAAGAACCAGCTCCTAGTTTGGTTGATTTCTTCTATTGTTTTTTTTGTTTCTATTTCATTGATTTCTGCTTTGATCTTTATTATTTCTCTTCTCCTGCTGGGTTTAGGCTTTTTTTGTTGTTCTTTCTCGAGCTCCTTTAGGTGTAGGGTTAGGTCGTGTATTTGAGACCTTTCTTGTTTCTTGAGAAAGGCTTGTATCGCTATATAATTTCCTCTCAGGACTGCCTTCGCTGTGTCCCACAGATTTTGGACAATTGTGTTTTCATTATCATTTGTTTCCATGATTTTTTTCAATTCTTCTTTAATTTCCAGGTCAATCCATTCATTCTTTAGAAGGATGCTGTTGAGTCTCCATGTATTTGGGCTCTTTCCAAATTTCCTCTTGTGATTGAGTTCTAGCTTCAGAGCATTGTGGTCTGAAAATATGCAGGGAATGAGCCCAATGTTTTGATACCGGTTGAGACCTGATTTATGACCCAGGATGTGATCTATTCTGGAGAATGTTCCATGGGCACTAGAGAAGAATGTGTATTCTGTTGCTTTGGGATGGAATGTTCTGAATATATCTGTGATGTTCATCTGCTCCAGTGTGTCATTTAAGACCTTTATTTTCTTGTTGATCTTTTGCTTGGATGATCTGTTCATTTCAGTGAGGGGAGTGTTAAAGTCCCCTACTATTATTGTATTCTTGTCAATGTGTTTCTTTGATTTTGTTATTAATTGGTTTATATAGTTGGCTGCTCCCAGGTTAGGGGCTTAGATATTTAAAATTGTTAGATCTTCTTGTTGGACAGACCCTTTGAGTATGATATAGTGTCCTTCCTCATCTCTTACTATAGTCTTTGGCTTAAAATTTAATTGGTCTGATATAAGGATTGCCACCCAGCTTTCTTCTGATGTCCATTAGCTGGTAAATTGTTTTCCACCCCCTCACTTTCAACCTGGAGGTGTCTTCAGGTCTAAAATGAGTTTCTTGTAGGCAGTATATTGATGGGTTTTGTTTTTTTATCCATTCTGAAACCCTGTGTCTTTTGATTGGGGCATTTAGCCCATTTACATTCAGGGTAACTATTGAGAGATATGAATTTAGTGCCATTGTATTGCATGTAAGGTGATTGTTACTGTATATTGTCTTTGTTCCTTTCTGATCTACTACTTTTAGGGTCTCTCTTTGCTTAGAGAACCCCTTTCAATATTTCCTGTAGAGCTGGTTTGGTGTTTACAAATTCTTTCAGTTTTTGTTTGTCCTGGAAGCTTTTTATCTCTCCTTCTATTTTCAATGATAACCTAGCTGGATAAAGTCTTCTTGGCTGCATGTTTTTCTCGTTTAGTGCTCTGAATATATCATGCCAGTTCTTTCTGGCCTGCCAGGTCTCTGTGGATAAGTCTGCTGCCAATCTAATATTTTTAACATTGTATGTTACAGACTTCTTGTCCCGTGCTGCTTTCAGGATTTTCTCTTTGTCGCTAAGACTTGTAAATTTTACTATTAGATGATGGGGTGTGGAGCTATTCTTATTGATTTTGAGGGCAGTTCTCTGCACCTCCTGGATTTTGATGCTTATTCCCTTTGCCATATTAAGGAAATTCTCTATGATAATTCTCTCCAATATACCTTCTGCTCCCCTCTCTCTTTCTTCTTCTTCTGGAATCCCAATTATTCTAATATTGTTTCATCTTATAGTAACACTTATCTCTCAAATTCTCCCCTTGTGGTCCAGTAGTTGTTTGTCTCTCTTGCTCAGCTTCTTTATTCTCTGTCATTTGGTCTTCTATATCACTAATTCTTTCTTCTGCTTCATTTATCCTAGCAGTAAGAGCCTCCATTTTTGATTGCATCTCATTAATAGCTTTTTTTATTTCAACTTGGTTAGATTTTAGTTCTTTTATTTCTCCAGAAAGGGCTTTTATTTCTCCGGACAAGGGTTCTCTAATATCTTCCATGCCTTTTTCGAGCCCAGCTAGAACCTTGAGAATCGTCGTCCTGAATTCCAGATCTGACATATTACCAACGTCTGTATTGATTAGGTCCCTAGCCTTCGGTACTGCCTCCTGTTCTTTTTTTTTTTTGTGGTGAGTTTTTCCGCCTTGTCATTTTGTCCAGATAAGAATATATGAAGGAGTAAATGAAATACTAAAAATGTGGCAAAGACCCCAGGAAAATGTGCTTTAACCAAATCAGAAGAGACCCCAAATCGTGGGGGGGAGAGGGGGAGAAAGGGGGTAAAAAGAAGTTCAGAAAAGAGAAAAAAAATTTTTTTAAAGAACACAAAGAAAAAATATAAAAAAAAGAAATATATATATATATATATTAGACTGGTGACTAGAACAGGGTCATCCACTTAATTTGGGGAGGTCTTAGAAGAAATGACCTCCCAAAATTTTAAAGAATGAAAAACATATATAAGGGTAAACACAATGAAGGGATGGAATATGATTATAAAGATGAAAAAAAAATTTTAACTTCTAACAAAGGAGTTCATAAGGTAAGTTCGTTGGGAGAATAAAAAAAAACAAAGTGGAGAAAACTTGCTTGGGCTGGAGACTAGATCAAGCCCGGTGCTAGATTTAGGGTGTATTTTGAGCTATTAGAAGAAGTTGTACCCCAATTTTTTTAGAAGAAAAAACCCTATGTGTATACAAAGAATAAAGTTAGATACAATGAAGGATAAAATATGACTATAATAGTAAATGTTCAAAAAAGATGTTTTTAAGAAAGTTATTAAGGTAAACTAGTTTAAAAACATTAAAAGAGGCAAGGGTAAAAGTTAAAAAAATTTGCAGAAGAGAAAAAAATTTTTAAAAATTAATTAACTTTGCAAGATTAAAGATTCATGGGGAGAAAGCCATGAATTCCATGCTTTGCTTTCTCCTCCTCTGGAATTCCACTGTTCTCCTTGGTAAGTGAACTTGATCTTGGCTGGATTTCTTGTTGATCTTCTTGGAGAGGGGCCTGTTGTGGTGATTTTCAAGTGTCTCTGCCCTCGGGGGAATTGCAACACCCTTACTAGGAGCCGGGCTAAGTAATCTGCTTGGGTTCGATTTCGGGAGCTTTTGTTCCCTGAACGCTTTCCGTAGAGTTCCGGAGGACAAGAATGAAAATGGCGGCTTCCCAATCTCCAGCCAGAGATGCCAAGAACTCGGAGCCCCACTCTTCAGTGCGCTTTCAGAAATTGGTCAATTTTCTTTTCTAGAATTGTTGCTCTTCTCTTTGATCTCCTGTTGGATTTGTAAGTGTTTGGAATTGTTTGATAAGCTATCTAGCTGATCTCCTGCTGCCTGATGTCGTCTCAGCCTGCTATTTCTCCGCCATCTTGACTCCTCCCCTCACTACTTGTCTCTTGATTAAAAATTATTTTGTTTCTTCTAGCCCCATGAAGATACTTTTCTATATTATCTTCCAAGAGTTTTATAATTTTGCTTCCAAGTTCAGATGTTTTTTGGGTCATGTGAAATAGGAACACAACTTCACTGTCTAAAAATATGGATTCCCAGTTATCATAACATGGTTCATTGAAGTCTCCCCTTCTCATCTGCTGGGCCAAGTGTCTGTATACTCTGGGTCTTTTGGAGGCTGTTTTTTTCCATTGATTTATTTTTCTATCTCTGTGTCAATCCCATAATATTATTAATATTTTTATATTTATTCATCCTTATTTTTCTTCTAGAACAATATTCTTGGTTCTTTGTTGCTTCCATTTCAATTTTAAAATCAGCTCACTGTGTTCTAACAAAACAAAGAAGCAAACAACTACTACTACAACAAACCTTGCTGTGATTTGATTCTAAGCATTTTTTTTAAGATTTTATTTATTTATTTATTTGACAGACAGAGATCACAAGTAGGCAGAGAGGCAGGCAGAGAGAGAGGAGGAAGCAGGCTCCCTGCCGAGCAGAGAGCCCGATGCGGGGCTCAATCCCAGGACCCTGGGATCATGACCTGAGCTGAAGGCAGAGGATTTAACCCACTGAGCCACCCAGGCGCCCCTGATTCTAAGCATTTTTAAAAAAATATATAGATCTATTTGTAGGGAATTGACATCTTTTAAGACATTAGTGTTTCAGTCTATGATCATGCTTTACCTCAGCATCTCCTTAGGTACCCCCAGTGATTCTCTGTATACTTTTCTAATTTTTCCCATAAAACTGTAGAACATTTTCTAGATATGTTACTTCATTTTTGAATCCTTCACAATTTCTTTAATGATTTTATTCATTTCTTTGACGGAGAGGCAATGAGAGAGGAAACACAAACAGGGGGAGTGGGAGAAGGAGAAGCAGGCTCCCCACTGAGCAGGGAGACCCATGTAGGGCTCAATCCCAAGATTGGGATCATGACCTGAGCAGAAGACAGATGCTTAACGAATGAGCCATCCAGGTGCCCCTTGAAACTTTCATCATTTTTAATGTAAGTGGATTTTTCCATTATTCCAAATGAATAAAATATTCGTTTCACAACTGGAATACTGATTCTATATAGGAATAATGGTTATTCTATATAGGAATAATAGTTCATGTTTATATATTAACTCCAGCAATAAAAAAAAAAAAAGTATTTGTGTTAACTCTGGCAACACTAGCTAAACTCCATAGCTTTCAAACAGAATTTCCCACATGCACACTCATATAACCTGTTAGTACTAAACATTTTAAAAATGTATTTCCAGGGGCACCTGGGTGGCTCAGTGGGTTAAAGCCTCTGCCTTTGGCTGAGGTCATGATCTTAGGGTCCTGGGATCGAGCCCCACATTGGGCTATCTGCTCAGCAGGGAGCCTGCTTCCCCCTCTCTCTCTGCCTGCCTCTCTGCCTACTTGTGATCTCTGTCTGTCAAATAAATAAATAAATTTTTAAAAATGTATTTCCAGTCCTTATAAGACTTATTTCTCTCTTTGTAAATTATTTGCTTATATAATTTCACCTTAGTGGTCTGAACTGGCTAGGGCCTTTAATGTTGAATAAAAATGGTACCAATGGTACTTCTCTTACTCTGATCCCAAATGGAAATGTTTGACTATTTCATCACATAATTGATGTCTAACAATAGGTTTTGTACATATCCATGATAAGCTTAGGAAACTTTGTTTTCCTTCCTTATTTCTAAGACATTTTAACTGAATGAACTTGGAGTTTAATGAAAAGCATTTGTTCAACTGCTGCTACCTTTTTCTTTTTTCATCTGTTAACCTACATGGGCTCATAAATTGAATTTCTAATGTTTAACCAATACGGCATCCTGGTATCGAATTAGTCACATCCATTATGATAGGTTTAATTTATTATTTATAAGTTTAATAGTGTTCATAGGATTCTCACATCTCTATTCACACCTTCAACTGGGCTACAACTCTCCTTTTTTAGTGTCCTTGGCACATTTTCTTATCAAATTAACAGCCACTTCATAAAATAAGTTATTGAACATTCCTACCTTTGCTTTCCTTAGATAGTTTTCACAAGACTAAAATTATTTGTTCCTTGAACGTTTGAAAGAACTCACCAGACACTGTGTCTGGAATTTTCTTTCTAAGAAGATTTTATAAAATTTCCTTGATGGCTACAAAATTATCAACTTCCATCTCAATTCAGTTTTGAAAGTTATGTTTTCCAACCATTTGTGTATGTAACTTTTCCAATGTGTTGGCTTCAAGGTGTTTAGAACATCCTTGTGTGATTACGTATTCTCCACATCCCCTCTCCTTTTCTTGTCCTTTTCATTCCTGGTGTTATTATTTGTACTTCACTCACCTCTCTTGTCTTTGATCAGTCTCACCAAAGACTCATCTTTTCAGACTTTCAAGTTTGGTTATTTCCACTTTCTTTCTATTTAAATAATGTCTACTCCTAGTTTCATTATTTCCTTTCTTAAGCTTATTGGGGGAGGCATATTTTGCTACCACTTTCTAAGTTCTTAGGTTGATGTTTTGTTCAATTTATTTTCAGTCTTTCTTCTCTTTTATTAATATTGAAGAATGTGCATTTTTCAATGATCACTTTTCACTCCATCTTTCCCAAGCAGAGTTCATTCTCTCTGCCCTGTCTCCCTCCATGTACAGCAGCAAGGCTTTGGCAAAAGGGACAAATGAAAATTCTTTCAGATGCTGTCATAAACTAAAAACTAACCAAACCTTAAACTAGATAGATTTCTTCGTAATCCATTAGAGCTCATCCCCAACTGATACAATATGCTGCACACTATACTAACAGCTACAAGGAACAGATAAGTTCACCAAACTCATCCCTCAGCACCCTGGCTTCCACTGAAACATTAGCTCTGGGTGAATCAGCTTTCAGCTCCATGGCTCTTCCAAATCAGCAGCACTAAGCCCAGGTATTTTGTGAGTCCTCACAGCTGCCTGCGGCCTGCATCAGGACGCACCGCCTTGCCTCTCACCAGAAGCAACCTGCCCAACACAGAATGTCCACTCTGAACCCACATGGTCAGTAGTGGTCTTCCAAGTTCTTAACCCAGGACCAAAGAAGAAAGATGAAAACTCAAATCTCCAAGGAGACTCTCTAATGGGGCTTGCCAAGAGCAGTTGCTGACCTCTGCTTTCACTCATTTTGTTTTCCTCAGCCAGTCACTATTTCCTATCATTGTGGGTCATGTTTCTCACTGAAATGACAGAAGTGAGAGTCCCTCACAGACCTCCCCCCTCAACACAGGGAAATACTATCATGCAGAGCATGATGGTGGCATACAGAGAACACTTGAGGGCACTGGGAAGGTCCCAGCCTAAATCATTTCAGTCTCACTTACAGACCCAAACCCAACAAGAACCACCTGAGTGTCACTCAAATGTTCATGGAAGTTGTCCACCCAAGCACCACTTTCCCAAAAGGAAGCAGGAAGGGTATTCCAAAAGATAATCACACCTTCTTCCCTATGTATAGCATCTCCAGACCATCTATCACCACTTCTACACAGATGACTCCTCTCCTTCATACTAGACCTCAGCTATAGTCACAAGATGACCAGGTGAGCTTCTCTGGCTGTTTCTGAAATGTGAATGTCCCAGGCATGGACGAGGGAGGTGTTATCGAACTTCCTTCCCTGTGTGTTGGAACTGGGACTGTGCCTAGAGCTTATGGTAATGCTGAGAGGATGTAGCTATTGGGTGCTTGTACTGATCAAGGACATAATTGTGTGTGTTTGAATTGGAGCCTCCGGTATCTGGAGCACATCAGAGAAGATTCCCTGCTGCTGATCTGTTTTCTGTTTCTGATTCCTTGTACTCTGATTCTTTTTCTTTTTCTTTGGTGTACTTTTCAGAGTCAAGTGGAGATTAGAGTATCAAACTCTAAGGAACTTGGAAGGAGACCAGTTAGGTTGCAAATAAACTTGGGCAGGGAGATAAAGACAAATGCATCTCTGATTAATCTGGGATTGGTCAAGATGTTTTGGGTCTCCTGGACTAGGTGGGGAGATGTACTCTACAAAGAATATTGGACATCACATCATCGCTTCTTTCCTCTTATTTACTTCACGTTGGATGCATTCAGGATATCCCATCATGTGCCATGAATGGTCGGTGCCTGTGTTCCCTGATGAGAGGATCATAATGTCTGAAGTCATTTGGGTTCCCTTCCATATGCTGGACCACAACCAGCAGTGATTGGATGGGATATCTGTTCCCCCACCACCAACGTCATGTGCAACCTCTCCCCAGTCTATATGCATGAGATGGTCCTGGACATCCCCAGTTCAGACTAACTGTACCCTGAGATCTAAGTGGGGAGCCGAGGATCAAAATCCACATGGACAAGGGAGACCCCTGCATGACTGGAACACATAGACATCTCTGGAAACATATCTTCAGGTATTGAGTAAAATGGGGGAGAGGGAAACCATCAAATCCCCCTGCCAAGGTATATAACATCTTGGTGACCTCAGAAGCCCCACAACTCCTGCATCACCCATACTAGCCATGGGCACACAACTTCCCCTTGACAAGGGAGATTGGGATGCATGGTGGTATCTCTCTGTGGTCCAGGTTCTAATGTCTAAAATGGGCAATGATATCTGTCCTGCTCCTCTCCTCTACCTCCAAACTCTATGGAAATAAACGCAAGTGGGTGGAGTTACTGAAAATATACCATAATATCACAGCTCTGACCAGACAACTTTGAGGTAATCTCAGCTTCACCAAATCTTCATACTTCAGAAGACGATGACTTCACCTCAGTATCACAATGCATTACAAGGGCATATTTTGGAAAGAGGAACCTTGTAGCACGTTTCTCAAAATGGTATCTTTCTACTCAAAACCCAAATTCTGGTTTCACTATAAAATAAATAATATGTACAGAGTGCTTTAGAGCATGTTGAAACCATCCCTTCCATTTTTCAATGCAATCCTTGCAGGGTGTGGAAAATACACTCCTCATTTTACAGCTTCAGGAACTGAAAGTTAAGAGCATAAGCAGTTTGCCATCAATGTTTTAACTAACCAGAAAGAGACAGTGCTCTGACTCATGATTCCCTGCTTTTTGTACTACAGCAGATGGTCTCTGGATTTTCACTGCATTCAAAATTCCAAAGAGTCTGGGATTACATTAGACAGCAATGTAGCTTTGGATTATACCATTTCCCCTGGCAGTAAGGAATCTGAGCATCAGCAGGAAAGAGTCCAGTCTCAGCCAGAAGATTGACAGGCAAGTACAATTCAAAGTCTCTGGGGGCAGGGACTCTGTCTAGATGGGCATCTAGACAGATCTCGGTCTAGATGCTCTCTGTCTAGATTCCCATCTCTCTGGGCTGAGAGTCCTGTGCACAGCCAGGTCACCATCAGTCTGACTCCTCACCTTCCATTCCCACCACCCTGGTCAAAATTCAAGTCTCCATATCTTTCATCTGAACTATTCCAGTAGCCTCATCACTGGGCTCCTACCTCTAGGCGTGATCCCAGCTGATATGTCTTCCAAACTGTTGCCAAATAAACCGCACATTTCCTTTAAAAGGCTCTCAGTGACTTCCTGTTGCCTTCAGGTAAAATGTCAGACTCTTCATTTCCTGGCTCCTATCTTCCTCCCTCAAGTTCTAGCTCCCACCCTCTCATTCTCCAACAAATCCAAATTGTTTCTACTCTTCAGAACACATCACCATGGTTCACATTTATATTATATTTATATGTTTATAGATATTGCTCCTTCTCCCTGGAATAGTTTTACCTTCTTTATACACCAGGAAATCTCCCATTCATCTTTCAAGCTGAGCTCATTTGTCACCTTCTCCAAGAAGCTTTCCCTGAATGTGCTCCTTTGAGATATTATTTACCTGTTCCCCATGTTACTTTTGTGTCCTAATGACTCCACATTTTCAGTTGCTTGTTTAAGCAGTGGTCTCTCTTATCAGGCAGTATAACAGAGACTTCTCCTTTCCAATCTCCGTGACCCTGGTGTTCAGCACTGCACATGGTACCCTGTAGATGGTCAATGAATGCTTGATTATAATTAGTATGAGATACCTCCTAATGACACAGACTGATCACAGCTGAGCAATAATGAAGAATGACTATGGTGCCAGTTGAGACACTCTACTTTCACTTGTCATAAGACTTTGGTTCTCTAGGGTCCCTAAGGATATTGCTCCAGGGTCTATGGCCAATAGTCCACATAAACTCCCATACTTTTTTGTTTTCTAAACAAGCAAGTTGTTTCCTTTTGCTTCTTTCACTTTGAGTTGAGTTCCAATCACCTGTCCTCCTAAAAGTCCAGCTAAAGTACTTGTTCTTTCCTCCACTTTGCTGATAGAGCAGTATGATTCCTGTCTTTTCTCACCAACAATTTTCTCTGGTGTCACATCTTTTTCCTCTACTCCCAGTGGATGGACGTCACCACAACCTGAGTCCAGACTGTGAAAACACAAGCCAGTTTTTCACTGATGGTAAAGATAGCCAGTGAGGACCATGGATTCCACCTGTAGTTTTCCATGATTCTGAAATGAGACATTCTTGATTTTAAAGGTAGCCTTGGACAGAGAGAATCTTCAAATAGGTGAAGATTTTTTTTCCTGCTATGTAAAGACAGGAATCTGGTTAGAAAGACTAGCCAATTGTTCTGTCTCCTTTTATAGGACTTAATTAAAAAACCATTTCTTAGAGCAAAGAATTCTATACCCAGCTGTGTCCTGACTATAGGCACTCTTACATACAATCATACCCCTGATTCCTTTCCTACTTCTCATCACATTTGTAGCAATGCTCGTTTGATGTTCTCTCCCCTAACTGGCTTATACATTTCATGAAGATGGGGCTTATGTGTGCAATTCTCAGCTTTACCTCCAACTCATACCACAGGGCCTGGCACACCAAAAGGTATTTGTTGACTAGATAAAGCTAAACAAGACTGAGTTCCCCAACTCCTGCCTCCACTTAATATCTTATAGAGACCTTTGACATTTAATGAGATTCAGAGACATTCTTCTATTCTTCTAGAAGGGAAGCTGCAATATGACTTCAGTATTTCTCCTTTTTTTTCTACCTCATTTCTTGCTACATAGATGTTTGTCATATCAGTGATTAGATTGGATTAACTTTCCACGGATTTCCTCCTCCACCCCTTCTATATATTCAAGATTCAGTACTGATAAGAATGATTGCAGCAAAAATTTTGAGGGGGATGATGATGGAATCCTTCAAGGGAAATCATAAGCTTTTTTAAAAAAAATTTTATTTGTTTATTTTACAAAGAGAGAGAGTGCATGCCTCCACAAGAGGAGGGGATGGGGCAGTGGAAGAGAGAGAATCCCAAGCAGACTCTGGGCCCACCCCAAAGACCTGGGTAAGGCTCAATCCCATGATCCCGAGATCACATGAACAGAAACCAAGTGTCAGATGTTTAACCAACTGAGTCACCCAGGCACCCCAAAATAATCAGCTTTTTATTAAATTCCATAGGCCTTGATGTGTTTATACTCTGTCTTTAATTCTTCCCAAACCTGTTTCTCCTCACTTGAACTACAACCAACTTTAATTTTAGAGAGGCTCTTCTTTTTTCTGAATTGTCACTTTCCCTGGTCCTGCTATAGGTCATTACATTCCGGATGAAAGGCATTCCTCTAAATGAGCATGATTCCCAAATCTCTTTAAGGCATAAACCCAAAAGCTCCAGTCCTTTCCTGTCTGTCCTCAAGATGGCATGCTAAGCACAGGCTCCAGCCTCTTTAAAACCCTGGCTCTAAATTACTAGAAAGACAAGATCTTTTCTAAAACTCCAACACATTATTGGAAAGCCAGAGGCTGACTTCCAGCCTCTGGGACCCAAGAAGGTGGTATCACGTGGTAAAAGGTAACCAAGAACCCGCCTGATGCAAAGTGCTTTTACAGAGTAGGAGTGGCCATAGGAATTCTCCAAGTCTAGAAGAAATAGATTGGGGGAATCGATAAATCTCAAGAATGCAAATGATACAATTCTATACAACTAATGTGTTCACTGACTTTGCAGATTATAAGAGAAAAACTTCATGACCTTGAGACAAAATAACTTGAAAAAT
This sequence comes from Taxidea taxus jeffersonii, assembly GCA_003697995.1. Classification (NCBI taxonomy): domain Eukaryota; kingdom Metazoa; phylum Chordata; class Mammalia; order Carnivora; family Mustelidae; genus Taxidea; species Taxidea taxus. The sequence goes on from RCUC01139475.1 coordinate 44,085, forward strand.
CGAAGACCTGCTCAGGATTAAACATTGGCAGCACAGTAGAGTAGTAAGAAACTTCCTATAACAAAGAGTATATCTACCAGAAACCTCTGGCAAAGCATTATACTCAGTAGTGAAAAGTCAGAAGAAAACACATTAAAATCAAGAACATAAGAAGAATGTTCATTTGGTACTACTGTCAGCATATCTCTGGAGGTCCTTACTAACACACGAAGCTAAGAAAAATAGACAAACTGGAAAGGAAGAAACAAAATAGTAATTATTTTTGAAAATATAGCCCCTTACATTTTGGAGGTGAACCTAAAAGACTTAGCTCAGGAGTCAGATGTGGCAGGGACAGGGAAGAGAGATCAAGCATGATACCTGAGCTCCGGACTTGAGCTGTCAGTGTTTTTTATATCCTTAACCGATATAGTGGGAAATGGGAGCATGGGATTAAGAAAAATATCAACTAGGCAGTTTGAGAGAAGACAAGAGGTCAGGTCTGAAATAGAAGTTTAGAACTTACCAGAATATGGATGGTATTCAAAGATTTAGACCACACTGAATTCCTTAAGAAAAACATCGAAAATGTTACCAGCCAACATTTTGAGACAAACAAATGAGATTGGGAAGGACTAGCCTGGTAGGATAAGAGAAAAATCCAAACTTCTTCTAGTATCACAGACCTACAAGAAAGAAAAAAAAAATTTTTCTTTAAGCAGAAGAAGAGGGAAATATCCACAGTCATGGGTTGTTGACTGCTCATGAAAATGTTGTGTAAAAGGAGACTGGAGATGTGACTTTGGGATCACTGCTTATGGAGATGATCTTGTCAAGGGAGGTGGTGGCTGAGTCAGAAACCCAAATAGGATGGTATGAAGGAATGGGAAGTGAAGAATTTGAGACCCCCTATGTTCAAAATGCTCTTGATAAATTTTTCTTGCTAAGGAAACAAAGAAAGAGTTGACAACTAGAGGGATAAAAGATTAAGCAAAGGAGTGAGAGGCAAGATCGCGGAGAAGCAGACTGAAATCGACATCAGATTCCAGAAGATCAGCCAGATAGGTATCAAACCATTCCAAACAGCTACAAACTCAACAGAAGATAGAAGAGAAAAAGAGCAGCAATTCTAAGAACAGAAATTTGACCTTTCTGAAAGGCAGGACGTGTGGAGAAGTGAATCCAAAGCCACGGGAAGATAGACCACAGGGGAGGGGCCAGTTCCCAGCAAGCCGTGGAACAGTGGAGCACAAAATCATAACTTTTAGAAGTCTACTCCTCTGAGAGACATCGCTCTAGAGGCTAAGTGGGGATGGAGCCCTCGCAGGGACAGTGTGGTCTCAGGCCCCTTGGTGTCACAGAAAGCCCGAGGGTGTCTGAGTATGGTAGAACTCCTAGGTATTGGAGTGGGGAAGCTGACTATAGAGACAGGGCTGAGGAGTGAGCTTTCAGATCGGGGTTACCTTAAACCATGATCCAAGGCACAGTCAGGTCACTGCTCTTCTAGCAGGGACCCCACAAGTGGCAGATTCAGGGAAACTCACCTTCCTCCTCCAGGAGGAGCAGCGTGGCAGGAATCTGCTGGGTTTGAAGACTCCAAATGGTGCCATGCACCAGAGATAAAAATGCTTGGTCACAGGCCGGGTGAGCTCAGAGTGTGGCTGGGGACCAGGGAGATAGGAGTGATTGCTTTTCTCAGTCACCTTATAGTCAGTCACCTTATAGTCACCTTAATAGTCACCTTATAGTCACCTTATAGGCAATACAGTGGCACTAAGTTCATATCTCTCAATACTTACCATGAATGTAAATGGGCTAAATGCCCCAAACAAAAGACACAGGGTTTCAGAATGGATAAAAAAACAAAACCCATCAATATGCTGCCTAAAAGAAACTCATTTTAGACCCAAAGACACCTCAAGATTTAAAGTGAGGAGGTGGAAAACAATTTACCATGCTAATGGACATCAAAAGAAAGCTATGTTGGCAATCCTTATATCAGATCAATTAGATTTTAAGCCAAAGACTATAATAAGAGATGAGGAAGGACACTATATCATAGTCAAAGGGTCTGTCCAACAAGAAGATCTAACAATTTTAAATATCTAAGCCCCTAACATGGGAGCAGCTAACTCTATAAACCAATTAATAACAAAATCAAAGAAACACACTGACAATAATACAATAAAAGTAAGGGGCTTTAACACACCCCTCACTGAAATGGACAGATCATCCAAGAAAATAAAGGTCTTAGATGACACACTGGACCAGATGTACATCACAGATTTATTCAGAACATTCCATCTCAAAGCAACAGAATACACATTCTTCTCTAGTGCCCATGGAACATTCTCCAGAATAGATCACATCCTGGGTCACAAATAAGGTCTCAACCGGTACCAAAAGATAGGGATCATTCCCTGCATATTTTCAGACCACAATGTTCTGAAGCTAGAACTCAATCACAAGAGGAAAGGTGGAAAGAACTCAAATACATGAAGGCTAAAGAGCATCCTACTAAAGAATGAATGGGCCAATCAGGAAATTAAAGAAGAAATGAAAAAATTCATGGAAACAAATGAAAATGAAAACACAACTGTTCAAAATCTGTGAGACACAGCAAAGGTGGTGTTGGGAGGAAAGTATATAGTGATACAAGCCTTTCTCAAGAAACAAAAAAGGTCTCAAGTACACAACCTAACCGTACACCTAAAGGAGCTGGAGAAAGAATAGCAATGAAAGACTAAATCCAGCAGGAGAAGAGAAATCATAAAGATCACAGCAGAAATCAATGAGAAAGAAACACACACACACACACACACATCAACGAAATAGGAGCAGGTTCTTTGAAAGAATGTAAGATTGATAAACCCCTGGCCAGACTTCTCAAAAAGAAAATAGAAAGGACCCAAATAAATAAAATCATGAACGAAAGAGGAGAGATTACAACCAACACCAAAGAAATACAAACAATTATAAGAACATATTAGGAGCAACTATACACCAGCAAATTTGATGATTTGGAGAAATGGATGCATTCCTAGAGACATATAAACTACCAAAACTGAACCAGGAAGACACAGAAAACCTGAACAGACCCATAACCAGTAAGGAGGTTGAAGCATGCATCAAAAATCTCCCATCAAACCAGAGTCCAGGGCCAGATGGCTGCCCAAGGGAATTCTATCAAATATTTAAAAAGGAATTAATACCTATTCTCCTGAAACTGTTCCAAAAAATAGAAATGGAAGGAAAACTGCCAAATGCATTTTATGAGGCCAGGATTACCTTGATCCCCAAACCAGACAAAGACCCCACGAAAAAGGAGAATTACAGACCAATATCCTTGATGAACACAGATGCGAAAATTCTCGCCAAAATACTAGCCAATAGGATCCAAAAGTACATTAAAAGGATTATTCACCACGACCAAGTGGAATTTATTCCAGGGCTGCAAGGTTGGTTCAATATCCACAAATCTGTGTGATACAAGACATTAAGCAAAGAAAGAATAAGAACCATATGATACTCTCAATAGATGCTGAAAAAGCATTTGACAAATTACAGCATCCTTTCCAGATCAAAACTCTTCAAAGTGTAGGGATAGAGGGTACATACCTCAATATCTTCTATGAAAAACCCACAACGAATATCATTCTCAATGGGGAAAAACTGAGAGCTTTCCCTCTAAGGTCAGGGACATGGCAGGGATGTCCATTATCACCACTGCTTATTCAACACGGTACTAGAAGTCCTAGCCTCAGCAGTCAGACAACAAAAGAAATAAAAGGCATCTGAAGCAGCACAGAAAAAGTCAAACTCTCACTCTTCGCAGATGGTATGATACTTTATGTGGAAAACCCAAAAGATTCCATTCCAAAACTGCTAGAACTCATACAATGGATTGAGTAAAGTGTCAGGATATAAAATCCAAATTCAGAAATCAGTTGCATTTCTATACACAAACAGCAAGACAGAAGAATATGAAATTAAGGAGTCAATCCCATTTACAATTGCACCCAAAACCATAATATACCTAGGAATGCACCTAACCAAAGAGGCCAAGAATCTGTACTCAGAAAACTATAAAGAACTCAAGAAAGAAACTGAAGAAGACACAAACAAATGGGAAAATGTACCATGCTCATGGATTGGAAGGACAAATACTTTGAAAAGTCTATGCTACCTAAAGCAATTTAATGCAATCCCTATCAAAATACCATCGATTTTTTCAATGAAATGGAATGAATAATCCAAAATTTATGTGGAACCAGAAAAGACCCCGAATAGCTAGAGGAATGTTGAAAAAGAAAGCCAAAGTGGGTGTCATCACAATTCCAGACTTTGAGCCCAAACCAAAAGACAACTGACAGAATGGGAGAAGATATTCACAAACAAAAGCTGTCCAAATTATTTCCTCTGAATTCCTTTCCTCCAGGAATTAGCCAAGGCTTTCTTTTCTATTGCAAGATCTCTGAGTGAGACACTAAATACATTCCCAACTGTAGCATCCTCTAGACAGCCTGACAGCCTGTTCCTCCAAGAATTCATCCAGTTCTTGGAATCTCTGCAAGCCCAAATGTACTCATAGTTTCTCCTGTGCATTAGGTCTCGTCTGGCTGACAAGGACCTAAATCTTGGCCACCTAATGTTGGTCTTGGTGTCAGACAGAGGAAAAAGACTGAATGTGTGAGTATAAGAATACTTATACCCAGATCATACATCTCAAGAAAATAAAATTCATTTTTGTTTTACTTTTGTGTGCCACTTTTTTCAATGGCTAACCAGTGCAATGCACATCACTTTTCAATGAGTAATTGTCAAATAAGTAAATCCAGGAAAAAATTATAAAACACTACAGAAGTGTAAAGAGAAAGCTGAAGTAGGGTCAGGAAATAAAGCATTCTCTTCCTTTCTCTATGACCTTGAGGTCGTCTCTGGCATCATTTTCCTTATTTGTAAAATGAAGAGACAAAGTAGCTAAGAACCTTTTAGACCAGGAACTCTTTGATTTGGGAACACATATACTTAAGATTGGGCACTAGGGCTCAGAGTTTCATTGTGTAAGGTATTCTTTCTTTTTTTTTCTTTTAATCTTTCTTTAGTGAGAAAAAATGGGGTTTTATCTCATTTATTTTTTTATCAGCACTCAGCAGAATGAATGTAGGTTTTATTAATTAGGAAAACAGTAAATGCCAGTGTGTTCATGTTTGCTCACAGAGGCCTGAGTGCCCACAGGAAGGTGCTGAGCATCTGCCAGGAGCTGTACATCTACTGAAATGTTACCTCCCTGGGGCCCAGCACACCCATATTCCCACAACACTTCCTAAGGCTAACCTGTCCTTCCCAGGGTTAAACTCACTGCCACAAATTGCCCAGCTGGGTTTTAATTAAAGCTCTGTTTTCACTTTCCCTAGAGTTTTTCTATCATATATCCTCTCCCCTCCTTCTCCCCTACTTACCTCTCTCCTTTCCCTTAACTCCATCCACAAAGGTCCAAGGAGAAGACAGCAAACAATAATGAGGCCTCAAGAACTGGTTCAAAGCCTGCTGTAAAATTTAAAACTAAATCCTTGAGATTCTAAGAGTCAGAATTAGAATGCATGATTTGAAGTGAACTAACACCAAGCTGGCATAATCCTGTGCTCATGGGTCTGCCAGGCTCTGGGTGTCGAAGCTCTGGCAAAGAGCTATTTTCCACCATTGGCCATCCTGCCCTGAAAATGGGCAAAGTTTTCCTTGGACCTTTTAGGAAGGGTCCCAAATTCTCCTCTTGTTGAACAGTTAGCATGTGTTTAATTTTCCACTACTGGCATCAGTTGCTTTGATGACTGCCTATGGAGATAAGTCTTAGCACCTGTGAATATTCCCTCAAAAGATTCCTAGAATTGGAATTAGAGAGTGGAAGGGCAGAAATACGTTAAGGACTCAAAATAGAGGCCAAATTCCTTTCTTCTTACTCATTCATAGAAGCAAATATTGATTAAACATCTGTACTTGCCAGGCACTCCCTAGGTGCTGGAGTACAGCTGTGAACAAGAGAGACAAGTCTCTGGTCTCACGGAGTGTCTGCTCTAGTAGTTAAGGACGACAATAAACAAGTAAGAAAAAAAAATACATGATATAATTACAAATGGTAGCAAGTGCCATAAATACACATAAGATGGGAAATGGAGTTTGAGGGCTGGGTTCTTCCCTTCTTTTATACCCTCATACAATTATCAGCAGATTTGGTCAGTTTTATCTTCTAGACAAACAATTCACTACCTTCTTCTACCTCCCTAATGCTAGTCATTACCACCTTTTCCCTGGACTTTTCCAATACCTTCCTTTGCCTCATTTTACCCCTCTATGTTTTATTCTCCCCACCGCAGTCTGATTGAGTCTTTCATGGTGTAAGTCAGATCTTATAACTCAGCTGCAAAAGTACTTCAAATAACTTCTCCTTTCTCAGAGTAAAATCCAGTCACTGTCATGGCCTGTAAAGCAAGACCCAGCCTGGACACTGCTACCTCCACTGCTGTTTCCACCACTGCCATCCTTTCATGTGTCCTTCTCCAGTTCCAGGTGTAATCCTGCCCCAGGGCATTTGCACTTGCTCTTTTCACTGTTTGGAATGTTCTGTCTGCAGCTATTTCTTATTTCTTCAGTTATTTGTTCAAATATTTCCTTTAGGAAAAAATAATCACTGTCCATCCCAAACAATCACATGGCTTCCCCATGTGTTTTTTCTGTGTCTTATTTTTATGTTTATGATCGTGCTTATCATCACTTGACAAACTTATTTGTATATTTCCTTTACTCACTATTTTCGCCCACTAAATGGCAATTTCATAGGTAAAGGACTTTATCTGTTTTACTCACTGCCACATTCACAGTGCCCAAGTTGATACCTGGATTCCATATTTGTTGAATGAATGAACAAGCCACCACACTCAAAGTCTGTTCCTGGCAAGAGACTTTTAGGGATATAGACTTTTAGGGACTAGATAATATGCCTTTTCTTGTTTTTTCATTTTTATCGCTGACATAGATCAAGAAATAATAGAGGGTTTCACAAAATTCCATTAAAAAATGACCTGTTATCAGAAGTATCTGCAGCAATGTTTAACTGAACATCACTAACAATTAGTAGGCAATAAATACAGTTTACCAGGTTGTGAACAGCTTTTTAACAATGACAATACATCCAGCTGGAACAGAATGGAATTGAATTGGGGGGAAAAACAAAACATATCACATTTAATACAGGCAAGTGTTACTTCGTGAAAGTTTAAGTATATGTATGTGGGCTTTCATGCACATAGTGTCATACAATGTAAAATGTATTTATGATAAGTCATAACTTTTTTAAAATTTAAAACCTAACGACCTAGAGTGTTGACTCTCGGAGACTGATCCATAATTCCCAGGATACAGTAAAAACAACAGCAGGAAACAATAAAATTGAAAAGCAGTAAAAGAGAAAGAATCAATAAAATACAGAGCTAGTCCTTCTGAAAATATCTGAAAATAAATTAATACCTGACCAGCTATACAGGCCATGATAAGAAGAGAAGTTAGAAATTACCAATTTTAGTAAAGAGGGAGGTGACATCATTGCAGAGTCTAAAGATATTTATAATCATAAACAGACATGTTCTTTGAAAGAAATACTAGCTAATCTCACTGAAGAAGAAATAGAGTTCTAAAGGAATCTTACATTCTTTTTTTAAAAATTGAATTGTGGTTAAAAACCTTCCAAGAAAAAAACCTCCAGGCTCAGGTGGCTGCACTGGCAAGTTTTCTAGGATATTTCAGAAGAATAATACCAATTCCTCCAATTTTTTTCAGAATATAAAAGAGGAGGGAATGCTACCTAGATCATTTTATGAGACCAGTATTACCTTATATTAAAAACGAAGACATTAAATAAAACCACAGACCAAATATCCCTCATGTGCAGAGATATAAATATCTTGAATAAATAGTAGCAATTGCAATCCATCGATATGTAAAAATGAAAAGACATCAGGACTATGTAAGGTTTATCTCAGCGTGCAAGGACAGTTAAACATTTTAAAGCTAACTTCAAAATAATTCAAGACATTAGTAGACAAAAGAAGAAAAGATCATATGCTTATCCCTAGAGATGTAGAAAATCATTTAATAAAATCCAGCATCTATTCATAGCAAAAACTCTCAAGAAATTAATAGTGGAACAGCACTGTCTCAAACTAAGGAACAGCATCTAGAAAATGGCCCGCTAATATCACAGTTAATGGAGGAAGGCATGTTTTAACTCTAAGATCAGGAACATGGCTAGGAGGGCCATTCTCACCACTCTTACGTGACATCACCCTGGAAGTTCTATTCATTGCAGCAAGAGAAGACAGAAAAGACAGACATAATGACATACTGATTGGAATGAAAGAAATAAAAATGTTTCTCTTCACAGATGACATGATTGCATATTTAGAAAATTCCAATCTGTAAGAATTGTATTAGAACTAAAAGTAAGTTTAACAATGGGTAGAAGGCCAATATAAGTTCAAATTCCAAAATGAATTGTATTTCTGTATGTTTTGTTTATGTTTCCAATCGAAATTGAAAAATTTCAAGCAATAGCATTATAATAGCACCAAAAAATAGAAAATATTTTGGTGTATTTTAGTACCAAAACTTTAACAAAATGTGTTTACGATCTGTGTACTGAAAACTCCAAAACACTGATGAAAGAAGTCAAAGACCTCAAAAAATTTAAGATATATCTCCTTCGTGAGTTGAAAGTCTCAATGTTGCTATGATCTCAACTCTCCCTCAGCTGTTCTATACATTCAGTGCAATCTTAATATCATAGCAGGAATTTTTGTAGAAATTGAGGAGCTATTTCCCAACTCTGCAAGGAAAAATCAAAGAACTACAAGAGGTGAAACAATTTTGAAAAATACAAACTTGGGGGGACTTAACCTCATTTTAAGACTTACCATAAAGCTACTTTAATGAAGAGAGTATGGTATTGGTGAAAGGACAGGCACATAAATCAATGTAAAAGAGTGGAGTCCAGGTACAGACTTATGCATAACTATCAACAGATTTTTCACAAATATGTAAAGGGAATTCAATGGAGAAAGAATAATCTTGTCATATGACATTGAGATTTGTGCTTGTTTGTTACTCAGCAATAGCTGACTAGAACACAAATTTGTGTGTGTAGGGTACTGCCGTAACAGAGCAATCACTTGAAATATGCAATATTGGCTTTGGGTGTCAAAAAGGCTATTATTGGAAGTTGGAAAAAAAAACTTCTGTTATTAGTATATAGAGGCAAAACATTTAGCATAAGTGTTGCCTGTGATAACTTGCAAAGCAGAAACTGTAGCTAATGGAATTATGGCATTTGGCAAAGCGGTTTTGAACAAGAGTGTTGAGAGATGAGCTGACTGCTACTAACTACGTCGTTAAGGTACTGCCTGAAAGAGCTGAACTGAGGAAAGAACTAATCAGTTTGCAAGAACTCAGAGGGAACTTAGTGAGTTGTGAATGTGCGGGGTTGAATAATGAAGCAATTTCTCACCATATCAAAGATATGACAACTAATACACAGTCTCAAACTAAACACAAATCAAGAGCAAAATTGAGTGAATTATATAGGGGCTAACGGAATTGACTGCAAGCTTTTAGAATCAGATTTGAAAATAACAGGAGTGAAGGTAGTTTCTGGAGTCTAGAAGGCAAGAAAATCAGGAATTGTTTAATAGATGAAAGGATCTCATTAGAAAGCCCCCATATTTGCCCATATCTTTAAAAAAAAAAACATTTTATGTATTTATTTGAGGGAGAGAGAGAGAGAGCATGAGAAGGGAGAAGGTCAGAGGGAGAAGCAGACTCCCCATGGAGCTGGGAGCCTGATGCGGGACTGATGTAGGGCTCTCGATCCCGGGACTCCAGGATCATGACCTGAGCCGAAGGCAGTAGCTTAACCAAATGAGCCACCCAAGTGCCCCATGCACCCATATCTTAATACCTAGTAGCTCCATCTCTAGAAAGGAGGTTAAGAACACAGCAAAACGGGGAATCAGAATTTATTAGGAGATAGACCTTCTGTTTATGAGTCTCCTTCCTCTGCTCTCAGCCATCACATTCCCTCCTGGCCCCATACAGGCCTGGTTTTGAGAGCTTTGGCATCTGCTTCTAAGCTAGCCCCTGGTTCACCAATATAGGCCATGGTGCTTGGGGGTGGCGCTCATTTTGACCTCCTGAGGACTCTCTGGGCTTTTGTTTTTTGACAAGTTTTTCCAAAAACCTGACCATAGAATCCACTGAAACACAAATTTATCATCATCTCTCACAGTAGACTCCCTGCATTCAAGCCTGGTTCCTTCACCTCTTGGTCACATGACTCCTTATAAAATGGGATCAATTTCATAGAATTACTCTGAGGATTAAATTTTAGTCCCTCTAAAAGGAATGAGAACAGTGCCTGGCAGTTGGTAGGTATTGAGAGAATGCCAAATGCCATTATTACTAATTATGTTAATCACTTAAAAGCTAGATGACAATTTTAGATGGCATTCACAGAGGGAATGTGATCCATCCCATCCCATCCTAAACTTTATACAACAGCCTCTCAAAGGATTGGGGTCCGTTGCTTTATAAGCTCTAGGATCAACAGGATCCACGGGATCTAAATTCATAATGGGGGTCTTAATATCTACTTGGAGTTTGGTCTCTTCATTCAACTCCATCTTTCAGGTAGAATTCCTTCTTTGATTAAATGAAGATTGGAAGTCACTTGAAAAATCAGAACAAATCCCTGAGAGCATTTGTCTTCAGAAACAATGGGCATCCGGCTTAGGCATGTTGTTTATGTTTCTGTGGTAACACAGATTCCTATCACTGCCCAGAGTTCCTTACCAGTTTGGGAGATAAAGTCCCACACACAGAGAGAAATCTTGACTTCAGAACCAGATAACTGGATATGACTGACCAAAATTTTATTTTATTACAATGCAAAATACTATACTCGTTCTTTCATATAGATTGTTTAATTTAAATTTCACAATAATCTTATGAGATGGAAATTTATTGCTCCCGTTTTAGGATAAGTAAACTGAGTTTTATGGAGATCAAGTAAATTGCATAAGTCTACACTGCTAATAAATGGCAGACCTGGGATTTGAACCTGGGCACTCTGATTACAGAATGGGTGTTTGTAACTACAGTACTCTGCATGTGCAAATAAATGAGCCAGTGAAGAAACCAGCCAGCAAACAGAAGGATCATTATTCCCTATTTGCCAGCTCTTTGCCTGCTTGTAGTCACCCCTCATCCAATTTTACCAGAACAGAAAGTCCCTTTGATTCTCCCAAATGCCAGTTCAAAGAAAGAACTTGAGGTAGGCTCCTAAGGTACTTCACAAGACAGAGACCACTTTAGCATCATCCAGGTCTTCTAGATTCCAGTTTCTTCAGGTTTCATTATCATCTCTAACGCGCCATGAAAGCATTCTAGTAGTGCGCTGGGTTTTGAATGATGTGTCATTTTGGTAAAGTGCCTGGCTCCCAGAACAGACATTGCATGTTCTCAGCAAGGAAATCAGATTCTTAGTCCTCTAGAATAATATCTGTAACCACCCTGACCCTCTTTCGTTCATTTTTAGCATTATGGTCCCTGGGACATTTTTAAAATAGGAAGCTATTCATGTCACTCCCCTGTTTTAATGCTTCCAGTGGGACTTTGAATATAAGATGATGAGCTGAGCATATAAGTCTACCTCTCCTCCCTCCCCAGTCCCCACTGAAATTGAAGTCAAGAAATGCAAAAGAGAATTGAAAACATCTCGGCAAAGAAAACTGAATAGATCTGATTATAAGTGAAGAACATCTCAACACATTTCTGGAAGAGAGAAAGTGGATGAAGCATGAGAATGAATGAAAGAGTGAGGGTATCTTTTAGATGGAAAAGAAGCTGATCTGAACAACAAACACCCAAAGAAATATGAGCACCTGAAATGTATCTATACATTGAAAAATCTATAAAGAGTTATAACAGTTGAAAAGTCCATAATATCTGAAAAATCTATAAAGAGTTATACCAGTTGTAAAACTGAACCCCATCCTACTCTGCCCCAATCATTGTACTTAGAATAAAGGCAGACTATTATTGGTATCAATTAAAAATCTACTGTTCTTGTTATTGTTTGTATAAAAATTGAATAAACTTCCTGAGGAGAGGTAGGAGTTGGTGTCCCAGAATAAAATTTCTCTTTTTGTCAAAATAAGTGACTCCCTAGTCTATCAGCTAATTCTCTGACTATTGAAATCCCTGTTCAAGTGACCCAAGTGCTTTTAGTCCTAGAAGAGGCTTATTGGAGAAACAGACCCAACCATACACTGGCAGGGGATACCCATGCCAACCCTTGTAACAATTAACAGTTACTTGATTCTCAAATGCAAATAGTCACCTAGGAATCCCCAGTCTTTGGGCATTGCGGGTTGAAGGGGGAGGACCAGGGGAGGAGAAGACAAGAAAAATAACCAGTTAGAATTTGGAGACATGAGAAATACAACAAACTCTAGAGGAAACAATGTGAACATGGAAAGAATACCTTAAAATCTGTATCTTCAGAGAGACTGCAGGTGTAATTGTAAGATGAGTTCAGAATGCTACAAATGAAGGAGAAACAGAATAAAAAGAGCTCTTGAAAGTGAAATTAGACTGCCCAAGATATCCAGTAGGCGGGCTGGAAAGAAAGTTGGAGGAAGCCCCTTAGATACAGAACAAAAAGAAATAGCAGAAAAAACTGAAGAAAGGAAAAGATCTAGACAATCAATATCTAGGCATTACAACTATCCAGAAAAGAGAACACACAAAATATAGGTGAAGAAGTAAAATGGACAAAAATGAAGAACAGAAAGAACCAAGCCTCCAGGTTGAGGGGACCCAATGAAACCTATATCTAGACACAATCTTGTGAACTTTTGGAATATTAGGATATTAAAAGTGTCCACAGAGGGGCACCTGGGTGGTTCAGTAGATTAAAGCCTCTACCTTCTGCTCAGGTCATGATCCCAGGGTCCTGGAATCGAGCCCCACATCAGGCTCTCTGCTCAGCAGGGAGCCTGCTTCCTCCTATCTCTGCCTGCCTCTCTGCCTACTTGTGATCTCTGTCTGTCAAATAAATAAATAAAATCTTTTTTTTAAAAAGTGTCCACAGAGAAAATGAAGTTAGATCATTGCCATTAGCGCAAACAAAAACGGATTAAGAAATAGACTGGCAGCAGATTTTTCATTAGCAACACTGAATGCCAGAAGCCAGTAGAGCAATTTCTTTGCTCATGGAAGATTTTTGTTCCAAACACTATTGCAAGCCAAACTGTCTCAAGTAGTGTGAAAATAAAGACATTTTCTGACATGCAACTTTTCAGAAAGTCGACCTACTTCAAATCCTTTCTGAGGAAGTACATTGAGGAAGTTCTCTGACAAAATGAAAAGGAAACCCAGGAAAGAGGAAAATATAGAACCCAGAAAACAATGGATCTCACCCAGGATGTCTCACTCTAGAGTGACAGTTGTCCAGCAGGATGTGTCATTCTAGCAGACCCATTTTAGATGAGAGTACACCGTCTCAGGCTCTTTGGAGAAAGTATGCATTCTGTTCCATAGCTTCCTTGAGAAGCTGGAATGTTTGAGAGTATGGAGACATACGTTCTTTACTCAGCAAAAAGAAAACGGAAATGTGTCAAGACGTTCAGGTCCAATTGTGAAAAAACAACAAAAACTCATGGGATGTAAGAAGAGACTCAGTTGGACATTGGCGGTAGGTACCTCTCCTTACAAGTGGCACAGGCTCATGAACACTGAATATGAAAGGGAGAAAATGTCCTAGCTTCTACTCAGCTCTCAGTAAACATGATTTACTTAGCCAAAGTAATGCAGATGCTGTTTGTTGGTATTCAGCGTTCTGATCAGCCTAGAGACAAAACATGAGCGGCTTACTGTTTTGTTCAGAACTGAAATGGAAAATAATTAATCCTGACAAGTTAAGAAACAAGAGAGCAGAAAGAGGTTGAGAATTGGTTGGGGAAAGAGAAGTGGCAGGAAGACTGGGGCTACTTAGTCACAGTAGGAATAAGAAGATAACGTCTGCAGTTAATGGGACAAGAACCGGAGGATAGTACACTGTCCAAAGTTATAAATTAAATCAATAGAAGTCTTAAAATGACATATCTATTAAAAATTTGGGAAAGGATAGGCAAAGGAAAGCCAGGGGTAGTGTCAGTTAAATTCTTATCCTTTGTAATGGGAAATTATTTTTTTTAAGATTTTATTTATTTATTTGACAGAGAGATCACAAGTAGGCGGGGGGGGGGGGTGGAGCAGGCTCCTCGCCGAGCAGAGAGCCCATGTGGGACTCGATCCCAGGACCTTGAGATCATGACCCGAGCCAAAGGCAGCAGCCCAACCCACTGAGCCACCCAGGTGCCCCTGTAATGGGAAATTATTAAAGATTGTCTAAAGTTAGTAAGTCAAGAATTGCTGTCCAGACATATTATTTAATGTTAGCAAGTTAGTCAACAGAAGATCTAAAAATAGAAATTGTTAAATGCATTGCCTCTAGGGAATGGGTCTAGGGTTAAAAGGGGTGGGGTGGGAAACTGTGTTTTTCATTTCAAGTCCTTCTGTACTATTTAATTTTTTACCTCGTGCATGTATTTGAAAATTTTTTAATAAACTCAAATAAAAGTTTTCCAGTGATCTCATATTGACTAAGATATGCCCCAATCAAAATCCTTCAAATGGCTTATGATGCCCTCCAATATTGGGATCCACCTGTGTCCAGGTTCATCATATCTCCCCATTACTCTCTGGCTCTAGCCATACTAAATATCTTCCAGCTATTCACACTTCACCCTCTCAATTCTTCAGGTGTTCCACAAAAAGCAAAGCCTCCCCTGATCTCATCATGTATCTGAGATTAAGCTTACTCTCTGGCAGATTTTCAATATTTGTGGAGTGAAGGAACACTCAAAAAGTGTTGCCTGAAGATGGCCAACCAGTTTTCTTTCCCAAAAAGGTCTATGATATTTGTCCCTATTCCAGGAAACATTTCAAGATCATAATGGGTTTGTATGTTTGCCTGCATTCTTATTCATTTACAATTTCAGAAAGTTTTAGTTCTATATGAGACTAGATGGTGTCCGAGGATTTCTATCCATCAGTCAGTCTCCTTTTTATGTTCTTTGCCACTTTGCCTGAACGTCATAATCTGCTTTCTGTTGTTTACCCCCTCCTGTCCCACATATTTTGGATAAGCAGTCAACTATCTAGGGGAAATCTTCAGGCTCCCAGATTTCTTGTGTCTTGCTATTCGAAGTCTCTTGGTGGCTCTTCCTTCTCCATTTGTTTACTCTCTTCCGTTGTCTAAACCCTAAGTCCAGATAGAACTCCCTAAGGAATATTGGCCTTACATTCTTACATATTGGCCTTACAGATCACTCTGATATATTTGATCCCTAAACCAATGTCCCCACCTGAGGTCCCAACCTCTCCTAATATATATGCTTAGCAAGCCAACAGATAATCAAATAATGTCTTAGATGTTGACTATTTTTGCTGACACAAGTAATACATGCTATCCTTTCTTTCAAGACTACATCACATCTATGCTCTTTAATCCTTTAAAGATTTTGGTTCCCTGCCCAGATTCCATTTTGAAAAGGATTTCTTTCTTTGACCCTCATCCTTGAAGTCAATCTTCCAAGTGAGGTAGTCAAGGAGTGGTGGGTGATCCTCTACTTTTCAGGCATCTTCTTTTTGTTTGTTTGTTTGTTTATTGAGTTATGTTAGTCACCGTAAAAATACATCATTAGCTTTTGATGCAGTGTTCCAAGATTCATTGTCTATGCACCATACCTAGTGCTCCATACAATACATGCCCTCCTTAACAACCACCACCAAGCTCACCCATCCCCCTACCCTCCTCCCCTCTAAAACCCTCAGTTTGTTTCTCAGAGTCCACAGTCGCTCATGGTTTGTCTCCCCCCTCCTATTTCCCCAATTCAATTTTCCTTTCCTTATCCTAATGTCCTCTATGTTATTCCTTATGTTCCACATGTAAGTTAAACCGTATGATAATTGACTTTCTCTGCTTGACTTATTTTACTAAGCATAATCTCCTCCAGTCCCATCCATGTTGATGTAAAAGTTCAATATTCCCCTTTCTGATGGATGAGTAATACTCTATCGTATATATGGAACACATCTTCTTTATGCATTTGTCTGTTGAAGGGCTCTTTCCATAGTTTGGCTATTGTGGACATTGCTGTAGGGAACTTTCCCACAGTTTAGCTACTGTGTACATCGCTGCTATGAACACTGGGGTACATATGGCCCTTTGTTTCACTGCATCTGTATCTTTGGGGTAAATACCCAGTAGTGCAATTGCCGGGTCATAGTGTAGCTATATTTTTAATTTTTTGAGGAATCTCCACACTGTTTTCCAAAGTGGCTACACCAACTTGCATTCCCACCAACAGTGTAAGAGGGTTCCCCTTTCTCTACATCCTCTCCAACATTTGTTGCTTCCAACCCTGTTAATCTTTGCCATTCTAATGGGTATAAGGAGATATCTTAATGTAGTTTTGATTTGAATTTCCCTGATGGCTAATGATGATGAACACTTTTTCATGTGTTTTCAAGCCATTTGTATGTCTCATTGAAGAAGAATCTGTTCATGTCTTTCCAAGCATCTTCTAACTACATACACACACACACACACACACACACACACACACACACACACACACTCCACATCTAATTCAAGAGAGATATAGAAATTCTATTTATGCATTTGGATTCTTGTAGACTTGAACACTATAAGGAAGAAGCATTTCTTTGTGAGGAAAGGTTGTGTAGAGTAAGTTATTGTCAATGTTCTATCATCATGTTGGATGATTAGTTTTATAGGTTTTCAGTATATTAGGAAAAATAGAATAAATGAATGACTAAATTAAAAATAATCCATGGGGGTGCCTGAGGTTCAGGGGGTTAGGTCTCTGCCTTTAGCTCCGGCCATGATCTCAGGATCCAGGGATCGAGCCCCACATCGGGCTCTCTGCTCAGAGGGGAGCCTGCATCCCCCTATCTCCCTGCCTGCCTCTCTACCTACTTGTGATCTCTCTCTCTCTGTCAAATAGATAAATAAAACCTTTTAAAAATGTTTTTAAAAAATTAGCCATGAATTGCCCAATGATGACAGTACCAAAAGCCAAGGATTACAGTAATACAAATATGTGTACATGAGGGCTGTTAAATGTTACTTCTATTCACCTGAAGTATAAAAGAATTCAAACATACATAATTAAGAAATACATGTAGGTACCAAAAATTTCTTTGCATGAACTGCCTAAATTTTGACATAAAATTCACTTTTACAGAGTGCCAAAATTTTTTAGTATAATTTGAGATCTGAAATAACACAGGTGGGAGGCAGACATTAAAGGTGGGAGCCAGGAGGGCAAAAGGTACAACATAAAAAAGGTGAACTCACACAGTCCAGAAGAGACTGCACAGAAACAGAAGACATCCCTCCCTTCCTCAACCCAACCTGTAATCTAGGGCCAAGTATATGTAACAGGCTATACCAATGCCTTGTCTGTTATATACAAAGTGTCTGTGCTTTAAATAAGAGCCAAGTACCTGAAAGAGTTCATAAACTCTTCCCTTAGCCTCCAACAAGATATGGAGAGAAAGGCAATGCCAACTTTTTTTTTTTAAACATTAAGTTTTTCCTTTTATTCTCACTGTCAGAGCAGCCCTGAGACCAAACTGGTACCAAGGAAACAATATGAAGCCTCAACCAAGGCTTTGGACATTCATTCACAAGAACCTGTGGCACTGTGAGTTTGACCACTGGTAGCAAACAATCAAAATGTAGAGCGGACTTAAAACTCAATCCTCAGAGGAAACTGAAATTAAACTATAAAAAGACAAACAGCTGACTCATGTCAGTACTGTTGGAGGGACCATCAGATAACCCCTGGTGGATCTCTGGTACTGGATAAGGAAGAGCGTCTAATGGGATGGGGAGGAGAGAATATCCTCAGGTATAACAGAAGATGGAATTCCTGCCCTCCAGCCAGAGACCACCAGCCACACAGCTATAGTTAAACAAGTTAGACTGCAGCGAGGGTTAAACACAGCAGGGACTGGGCATCTCAGTAAAAGGGTGTTAAAAGAAACTACTAGAGAATTTGGGCTTTGGGTGGATAAGTTTGGGGAGAGTCTAAAGAAGCAAAAGCAATTCTATGATCGTCTCAGTAAATCTCATCTGTTGATGGGGCTAACTGAAGTGCCCATAAAGCTATAATTGCTTCCTGAAAAAAGTAGCAGGTCCTCATTTCAGACAAGAAAGAGGGATTTGGTCTTCTGTAGTTGCCCAGGGATCTTGTTCTTGTCTTGTTTCATCATGGTGTCAGAGTGCTCTTGTTTGACATGGATGTTCTATGAAATTGTTAATGCACAGGGGATTGAGTAACAGTGCCTAGCTGTGAGTGCATCAGACAAGCTCTTGAATGTCCACAGCTGCTTTTGTTTTCTTTCTCACCCCAAAAGAATGGATGAAGAGCCCCTGTTCCTCCTACACAATATAAAAATATGCATTCCTCTTGATTGAACAAAAGGATAAATTAGGGAAAAAATTAATTTCAAAGGTACCCAAGAATGACCCCTGAAAAGGATGACTCCCTAATGCTTCCCTAGACTGGAAGGAAGCCTTGGCTGTAATTCAAGATGAAGTTAGGACCACAAGTCAATACTGATGGGTCACTTACTTACTGTCTGAAACATCCCCATGTCTGACATGTAGATTCCCTGAGCCATTCCCAGGAGGAACAGAAAGTAGACATGAGGGCAGCAGTTTGCTTTTACCTAGCAAGAATAACCCAACAATAATTAACCTTCACGATCTGTTTAAATGCACTTGCTAACTGACCATACGGGGGGGGGGGGGG